>VKKW01000331.1:0-146528 GCA_018350135.1 Citrus trifoliata | reverse complement strand
GCATCCCAAGGAAGTACTTCAACTCTCCTATCATACTCATTTCAAATTCTTACTCATATAAGATGAAAATTCTTTACACAAGAATTCATTAGTAGAACCAAAGATAATATCATCAAATAAATTTGAACAAGTATATCTTAGTTCTTATACTTAACAAAGAGAGTAGTATCATCTTTTCCCATTAAAAAACCATTTTCCAATAAGAAATTCTTAAGCCTATCATACCATGCTCTAGGTGCTTGCTGTAATCCATACAATACTTTTGACAACTTATAAACATGATTTGGAAATTTTTCATTTTCAAAACCATACACTTCTTCCATAATATAACCATTTAAGAAACTATTGACATCCATTTGAAATAAAATGAAATCTTTATGACGTGCAAATGCTAAGAGCATCATAATGGATTCTAATCTAGCTACATGTGCAAATGTTTCAAAATCAATTAATTCTTCTTGGTTGTAACCTTGAGCTACTAATCTAGTTTTATTCCTTACAACCACGCCGGATTCATCTATTGTATTTCTAAATACCCATTTAGTGCCTATAATGGATTGATGTTCCGGTTTAGGAACTAATTCCCACACATTGTTTCTCTTAAATTGATTTAACTCCTCTTGCATTGCCATAATCCAAGATTCATCATTTTCAGCATTCGCAAAGGATTTCGGTTCAATTTGAGATATGAATGCAGCATGCTCACAAGTATTTCTAAATGATGATCTAGTTGTTACACCTCGTGAGGAATCTCCTAAAATCAAGTCTTTAGGATGTGAAGAAAATATACCTCCACTCCTTGGGGAGTGATTGAGATGTACCTTCATTTTGCTCTGCATTTGTTTCTTCATGTTACTCCTTTTGATTCCAATGTGATGCATCCTTTTGGTTATCCTTTGATGACTCTTCTTGTAGTTCTTTATCTGCATCATTATCAACAACAACTTTCTCCGCACAGGATATCTTGTTAGGATTTGATATCATTCACCAGATAAAACACCTCCAAATCATTCCTACTAGAATCCGAGTCAAGTCCATGTTTAAACCATTCACCAATGTTTTAAAGCTTTATGGTTTATCTGAAACCTCCCAGCCTTTCCAAGACATTTCCACAAAGTTTTTAACGTTTTGTCCTGAGTCATATGCTGATTTTCACCATCCAAATCCTCTATGGAAAAATCCACAGTTCTTTGTTCAATTACCTTTCAAGTTGAATGAAGATGTCAATCCAACCAAAGCCTCCCATCCAGGAATGAGGCATTCTGACTTAGTCTTGGCCCAACAAGAATGTTCTCAGTTGCTAGCCCAAGGTCTTATTGAACCCACTAGTTCTCAATGGGCTTGTCAAGCTTTTTATGTTGAAAAGCTTTCTGAGATTGTTAGAGGGAAAAAACGTTTAGTCATAGACTATCAGCCTCTAAACATGTTTTTACAAGATGACAAATTCCCTTTGCCAAAAAGACAGAGCATGTTCACTTATCTAAAAAATGCTCAAATCTTTTCAAATTTGATCTTAAATTCGGATTTTGGCAACTTGGAATTCAACTTTCAGAACGTTACAAAACTGCCTTTTGCATTCCCAATGCTCATTACCAATGGACAGTTTTACCCTTTGGTCTTAAAACCGCCCCATCCATTTTCCAAAAATCCATGGTCCAAATCTTCCAACCCATCTTGCATAGTGCATTGATTTACATTGGCGATATTTTGTTGTTTTCAGGGACACAAGATGCTCATCGCCATTTGTTAAATCAGTTTTTTGATATTATCCAATCGCATGGAATCATGTTATCAGCCAAGAAAAGCACTATTGCCACCAATAACATTGAATTCCTTGGCATGACTATCAAAGATGGCCACTATCAGCCAGGAAAGCACATTGCCCAAGAGCTCATTCACTTTCCAGATCAGAATCTTTCCAAAAGACAAATCCAGCAATTCATTGGTATTATTAATTATATCAGGGACTTTATCCCTCATGTTGATTATCACACCCGCCAGCTGTCAGCCTTGCTGAAAAAGAATCAACCTTCGTGGAACAACGACCACACACTTGCTGTCACAACTTTAAAGTAAATTGCGCAAAATTCGCCACCATTAAAGCTCATCACTGATGGTAAGTGAATATTGCAGACTGATGCAAGTGACGAATCATGGCGGGCCATCCTCCTTGAAGAAACAGATGGCAAGGAACACTTTATTGCCTATGCCAGTGGACACTTTTCTGACACACAACTCCATTACCACAGTGTGTTCAAAGAAATTTTAGTTGTCAAGCATGGTATTCAAAAGTTCGAATATCATCCTATCGGCTATCACTTTCTTGTCAGAATGGACACTAGGGAAAAATGTTCTAGAAAAGATGTTGCTTCGGTTAAAAACTAGTTTTTCAAAATATGATTTCTCAGTGAAGCATAAAAGGAGACCACAACTTTATTTCTGATATGCTCTCAAGACTTGCTAAACCAGACAAATCCCTGTTTTTTATATCCTCAGATTACCATTTCCTATTATTTTCATGGCCACTTCACTTCCCTCACAAGCTCTTACCAAAAAATCCTTCCCATTGGAAAGACCTTCACCACAGTCTTTGCCATCCAAGAGTTTGCTAAACAAGCTGTTTTTAAGTTTTTTATGAAAGCCTATCTCTTATCAGACTCTTTCCATTCTCAACTTTCCATCCTGAAAACTTATTTCTTACAAGTTTAACCTTGGATCCTTCCAGAGAAATTTCAGAAGATGAATTATGGTACATTTGGTGCCTCACCATCCTCTATGCCACCAAATTAATTTTTCCAATTACAGCCACCTTAGACCACTTGCTCAATCCGGACAAAACAAACCCTCCTCCTCTGGACACTTCTGAATGGTTTTCTCCAATTCCATGGTGGAGACAGAAACTCCAACAATTGTCTCAAGTTCATAATTTAGAACGTATGCCATCCTCTGAAGCAAAATGTGGACGTCTGTGTTCATTATTCATAGACCATACTTCCAACATCCAGACACAAACAGCTTTTGGACTCAAGACCAAGTATATAATGGTTTACAGCACCGCACCCAGCTGTCATTGACAATGAAATCCAGTCCAATCTGCACAACTACCTTTGTCAATTAAATCACCAAACTCCACCACACCGGGATATTTTTCACACCTCCTTAGGCCCACAACATCATCATGATCCCCCCACTCCATCTGCCATATCCAAACCAAAGTCCACATGAATCATCATCAAAGAAGAAAGCCAAACTACACACGACTTTCTTTTCCAAGACACCCAGGACCTATGGGAAGAATTCTTTCCTCTAAGCCAACATCTCCAACAGTTTCCACAACCAACCATGTTTGAACCAGGATCCTCATCACAACCATCCAAAGTTGACAAAGCCACCCAAACATCACCTAGGCCAGGATACCGAAGAGATTGCCCTTACCCACCTTGCCGTGGTCCCCACTGTAAGCATCCAAAGCTCTCCAAAACCTTTTTCCCAAAATCCAACAGTGACACTGACCCAGATGAAACAGAAAGCTCATCCGAAGACGACTACATGAATCTCCGCTCTCTATAAAGTAGTTTGTCTTGTTTCTTTCCATAAAGTCATTTGTCTTGTTGTAATAATTATATATCTACTTTATGGTTTTGTCTTGTATTAATTAAGGCGTGCTTTTACTTTATGCTTTTGCTTTTGTCATAGTCATGCTTTAATTATTAAAGTACACTTGTCCTTTGTAATCATGAAAGTTGTCATGATGTGTCTTTTACTTTTGCTTTTGAAAAAGATAGGGCTCCTGTCCTATCTTCCCTGGGAATTCTCCTATATAAAGCATCCTACCATCACTTGTAAGATAGAGGCTTTCGAAGAAATAAACTCTTGTGTTTTCCATAAAACCATGAATTTTTAAACTCTCTTTCCTCTCTCTGCAAATGAAGATCTCTAGAGAAAGAAAAGGAATAAAGAATTAAATTTGTTCAGTTTGAAACTTAAGGAAGTATGCTCTGCACTTGCCTCTTGCAAGGATCCTGTGCATCAGAAAACTTTTGATGATTTCTTATCTTATCTGGTTTGGTACCCTGTTTTAAACTAAAAGACAGTCTGTTTTGGGTTATATAACCCAAGATAAAAATGTTTTAAAAGTTTTCCTGATTTCCCATTTGAGTATATCGACTGGAAACCAAGGTGTGCGGGCTACTGGTCCAAAGGAGATTTAAATATCTTGGCACTCCAAGGATCTCATCACTTTGGTAGAACAACGCCACGTACTTTATGGTATCAGAGCCTACCCGTCCTTGAAAATCATCCGTTTTCTAAAACCTCCGTTTTTCTTGCCCAAAATGGACATTTTCTATGGGATGTCCCTGGTTCCGGCATGTGCGACCCAATTGTCCATGTTGGGATGATTGGGAAGAAGATAATGATTATGCCACCAAAAAAAAAAACCTCCAATCTTCTGTCAACCCTATCAACCTAAATTCCCAAAAGATCCTCCACCTCCACCTCCACCAGCCCTTTTACCCATCTACAAAAAAGAATTCAAATGGATTGCCAAGAATTGCAAACCTGAGATTCCATCCCCCATCTCACACTCCACGCCTATCATTCAACCGATAGCTTGTATGATGTTTTCTTCCTCCTCTTCAGACTACTCTTCCTCCTTTCCCCATTAGAAACTCACATCGATTCCCAATGTGGTATCCAAACCTTTCATCCCTTCAGCCATTACCTCCACTGGCCACCTAGACCCTCCCAAACCTTTTGAATCAGTCCTTAACTGGCAAACCCAAATGCCAGAGCACAGAATGATACCTTGTTGCATATCAATTCAAAGGTGAGAAAATCAGTTTACAAACTGAACAGATTGAGTCAAAAGTTGACTCCATTACTGCCCAGATGTAGCAGATTCACCACAATCTTCAATCCAGAATTACTCAACTCGATTCAGAGTTACGAACAATGCTTGCTCAAAATACTATGACCCAGAATTTATAAAAAAGAATAGGAAATTTGAAAGCTGAAAACCGACTCGAACACATTGAGCAGGAAAGGCAAAGGCCAACCTTATTTACCTCATCTCCACCTTTACCTACTATTAGCCCGACCTTCCATCCTTTTGCATCTATGCTTTCTCCAATCAAGCCCCAAGATCCGTCCAAATTATTTGGTATGACCCATACTTTGTTTAGGAAATATCCTCTGCCAAAAGCATCTAAATCTACATCTCATCCTCTCCCACGTCCTGATAAACAGACTTTATATCCATCTTTGTCTATCACAGAACCATCACCACCCATCTAGACTCACCTTCCTCCTCATCCAACACCCACTCAGGCTAAAGATAAATCACCAATGCAATAATTTAGTGCACAGATAATTCCGGACCCATTTGATACAGACCAAACTTCTGATTCAAACCTAGCCATTTACAGCTGATTCCATTGAATCTGACACATAATCTTCCCTAAGAACTTCCTATTCTTCTAGTGATTCTGAAAAATCCTATGCTGACATCACTAGAATCCTTATGGCCAACCTGAAGATACTGAGCCTGCTCAATCCTCAAGAACGGACCCCTTCTTTTGAAGTACCCTCAGATATTGAGGACCAACCCGAAGCATCCTCAGCTCCAACCCGGCCTGTTCAATCCTAGAATGATCATAAGCCTTCAAATGGCCTATGGTTTACTTTTGATGATATCCTTGCAGCTAAATGGAGATATCGTATTATCTGAAATGGCTGCTTGGACAGATCTGCAAATGTTAAGAGCCAATGCTACTACAGCATTAGTCCTTATTACTACCCATTTTACGGGATCTTTAAGAGATTGGTTGATACTTTCGGAGAGTACAAACAATTACAAGTTTGTGCAACTACCCAACGTCTCAACTGCTCTTACTGTCATTCATGAACAATTCATCGGAGAATCAGCAGCAGTCTTTGAAGCTGCAAGAGAGACTACCTCAATATGAAATGCGCTCACTCAACTCTAAAGATCTTGATTTCCATTATAAACGGATGTCAATCCTATTTTACAAGCTTATGGATTGAATGATCCAACTCTCAAACATGTATTTCTGGCATCTTTACCTGAAGAATTGCAACCAGATATACAGAGGCAGCTTACGAGTCTCAATCTCACCATTGACAACATTGCCTTGGGAAAGATCTTTCAGATCGCTAAGGATGTTGGAAAAATTATGTGAACAGAAACAGTTCTTCAAAGAATTATTGAAAGACAAAGAGCCTGTCCGAAGTGCATGCAAAAAGCCTTACTTGCGGATCAAATGCAAGAAAAAAAAAAAGATTGTGATTGCAGCTCCAAAAGAAGAAGCATTTCCCCGCAAGTTTAAAAATCCAAACTTGTTTCCTAGATCAAAATCCGGAGAAGATCTTACAAGGTTTTTTCAGAAATGATCTAGTTTTTCAAAGAACAGAAAATGAAAAGTCAAGCAGATGCTTCATTTGCAAGAAAAAAGGCCATTATGCTAAAGATTGCCCCAACAAAAAAGATAAAGCCATCAGAACTTCTGGAGCATTTACAAGCAACCACTGATTATTATCCTCACACAGATGAAATTGAGTCCTATTTCTCATAACAGGAAGAGCCCACTGATGAAACAGTGTTCGCACTGTAAAACTCCTCTGATGATTCTGAAAATGATGAGTTTCAGACTGTTTTTTACCAATAACTTTTGTCTCTAGACACTACCATTCCTATCCCTTCCATAAAACTCCACATCTTACCCTCAAAATTCCAGAGACCAATTCCCGCCATTGGACTTCTTGATACCAGAGCCCAAAGAAGTATGATAAACCCAGACATACTTCCATCCTAGTCTTGGCAACATTCTGAAGAAAATTTCAAATCAGTCAATGGAAAACTCTTCACCACCACATTGATTACCACCCGAAAACCCATTGTTATTCAAATCTTTCCTAATTGTGTTATCTGGACAATAGTCATCGGTTCTCATCTACCTAATAAGGATATCTTGTTAGGATTTGATATCATCACCAGAATAAAACACCTCCAAATCATTCCTACTGGAATCTGAATCAAGTCCATGTTTAAACATTCAGAAGGGGTTAGATTCATCAAACGTAACATGCATAGATTCTTCTACAACTAGAGTTCTTTTGTTATAAACTCTATAAGCTTTGCTTGAGTTTGAATACCCAAGAAAGATGCCAACATCAGATTTTGGATCAAATTTGCCAAGACTATCTTTTGCATCCAAAACTTTGAAATAACCAATGTTATGTTTTCTATCTTTCCAAAGCTCGTATGGAGTTTATTGAGATGAGGTCTAATAAACACACGATTTAAAACATAACAGCGTGGTTAACAACCTGGGCCCAAAATACTCAGGCAAAGAATTTTCATTCAACATGGTCCTAACCATTTCTTGAATCGACCTATTCTTTCTCTCAATAACTCCATTTTGTTGTGGAGTTCTAGCTTATGAAATTGATGTACAATGCAGAAGAAGAACAACAAGAAGACGCACCACATGGAATTCAAGAGGAACATCATGAAGAAACAATGTAGAGCAAAATGAAGGTACTTCTCAAACACCTCCCCAAGGAGTGGAGGTATGTTCTTCTCACCCTAAGGATGTAATTTTAGGAGATCCTTCACGAGGTGTTACCACTAGATCATCTCTTAGGAACACATGTGAGCATGCTGCATTTATTTCTCAAATTGAACCAAAATCCTTTGCGGATGCGGAAAATGATGAATCTTAGATTATGGCAATGCAAGAGGAGTTGAATCAATTTGAGAGAAACAAAGTGTGTGAGTAGTTCCTAATCCAGAACATCAATCCATTATAGGCACTAAATGGGTATTTAGAAACAAAATGGATGAATCCGGTGTGGTTGTAAGAAATAAATCTAGATTAGTGGCTCAAAGTTACAACCAAGAAGAAAGAATTGATTTTGATGAACTTTTGCACCTGTAGCAAGGTTAGAATCCATTAGGATGTTGTTAGCATATGCATGTCATAAGAATTTTATTTTATATCAATGGATGTCAAGAGTGCTTTTTTAAATGGTTATATTATGGAGGAAGTTTATGTGAAACAACCTCCTGGTTTTGAAAATGAAAAATTCCCAAATCATGTGTATAAGTTATCTAAGGTTTTGTATGGTCTAAAACAAACACCTAGAGCTTGGTATGATAGGCTTAAAAACTTCTTGTTGGATAACGATTTTTTGATGGGAAAAGCGGACACAACTTTATTTGTTAAGCATTAGAACCAAGATATACTTATTGTTCAAATTATGTTGATGATATTATTTTTAGTTCTACTAATGAGTTGTTGTGTAAAGATTTTTCATCATGTATGAGCAAATAATTTGAGACGAGTATGATGGGAGAGTTGAAGTACTTCTTTGGACTTCAAATTAAACAAACGGGGAAGAATTTTGATAAATCAAGCCAAGTACGTGAAAGATCTACTCAAAAGATTTGGCTATGATAATGGAACGGCAAAAAGCACTCCTATGAGTACTACCATCAAGCTGGACAAAGATGAGAAAGGTAAGGAAGTTGATATCAAGACATATCGAGGTATGATCAGATCTTTACTCTACTTGACTGCTAGTAGGCCTGATATTATGTTCAGTGTATGGTTGTGTGCTATATTTCAATCTTGTCCTAAAGAGTCACACATGCTTACTGTCAAACGCATTTTTCGGTATTTGATTGGCACCATTAATCTTGGCCTTTGGTATCCTAGGGGAACTCATATTAATCTAACTTGTTATTTGGATGCTGATTTTGCTGGATATAAGGTTGATAGCAAAAGTACTAGTGGAACATGTCACTTCCTAGGCCATTCACTTGTCTCTTGGTTTAGTAAGAAACAAAACTCGATTGCGCTTTCAACCACCGAGGCAGAATATGTTGCCGCATGTAGTTGTTGTGCACAAATTCTTTGGATGAAACAAACCCTTAGAAACTATGGTATTAAACTTGATCAAATACCTATCTTGTGTGACAATACTAGTGCTATAAATCTTTCCAAGAATCCCATTCAACATTCTAGGACTAAGCATATAGAAATTAGACATCATTCCTTAGAGATCATGTTAAAAAAGGAGATGTTGTAATTAAATTTGTTTCTACTAAAAATCAGCTTGCGGATATCTTTACAAAACCTCTTAGCGAAGACCATTTTATAAAGATAAGACATGAGCTTGGAATGATGAATGTTGCATCTTGACTTAATGTTTTACTACATGGCTTGATATGTTTGTTATTATATGGATTTATACTTCACGAATTAGATAGCTTGATATGCTTGTAATTTTATGATTTTATGATTTATGTTTCATGCATTAAATGGCTTATTGAAAATTTTTAAATCTCAAAATGATTTAAAATTAATCAATTTCAAAGCCAAAATAAAATGGTGTGTGTAATACAAGTATAAGAGCTTGCCAAAAATCAATTATAGCCAAATAGATTTCCCAGTCTAAACCGGTATACCACTTTCTCTCATCCAAAAAACTGCTTTCTTGTTGATTTCTCTTGGAACAAATTCTGGATAATCAGATTTATCAAACCGATAAGCCGAATTATCTTTGGTTGCTCTCGGCTCAACATTCGGATAACCGGATTATCAATCCGGAAAACCAGATTTGCTAAACCTCTTCTCTGCCTCAAAATCGGACAGCCGGTTCTCCAAATCCGGAAGACCGGTTATGATTTACTTGGTTCTGCCACACAACCGGATAATCGGTTCTTCAATCCAGAAAGCGAAATTCTTGAAGCCTTGATTTTGTCTCGAAACCGGCCTGCCGGTTATCAAAACCAGTAAGCCGAATGCACGTTTCACCTATTCTGGAAGCTATCCGGAAAATCGGATAACGTATTCGGCAAGCCGTTTATGGCTTCTAGTTTCTAGTCACTAACCGGCTAGCCGGTTAGTGAAATCTGGCAAGCCGGATTCGGGAGTATTTAAACTGTCATCTTCTCCCTTATTCGGCAATTCGGATTTCGTTCTCTCTCAAGAATCGATTCTTCTCTCTCACTTTTCACTCCAAATCCACATTTTCTACTCGATTTTTATACAAATCAGTCCATAAATCCTAATCCCCATCCATTCTAATGCCTAAAAACTTACTTAAAATCCATTTTAACATCTAAAACTCTAGATCTCAAATTCAACCTAGGGTTTAACCGAATTTTTCTCTCTCTAAATTCTTCTCCTCAAGTTGTTTTTTATCCAAATTGCTTCTCAAAATCACTTTCAATCTTCTTCATCTTCATTCTCTTTGTCTTTTTCAACCTTAAATCAATCAAATCCCAATGTCAAGCTCTCGACCCGGTTCGAAGAAAAGGCAAAAGAACCGGTTCAAACCAACCAACCGGTCATGGCAATTCGGGGGCACCACCAATCAATCCAATTTTGAGTCCACTCACTTTCAGTATAAGAAACATTTGATCAAACGGTTTCAACAAAACTTTAGGACTCGTGAGGTACTCAATACTTTTTATATTTTACCGGATGTGATGCATACTCTCAACATTAGTCATAGAAATGTATTTCAATTGTTGGGAGATGTTGGTTGGATTGATGCACTTTTGATTGAGGAGAATGTGTATCCCGATTTGGTGAAAGTATTTTACTCGAATATGAAAGTTTTCGAGGAGAACAAGACTCGAGTAATCACCAATGTTGGAGGAGTTATGATTGATTTTGATGTTTCCGTGATGAATTCTATCCTAGGATCATCCGATTTTGGCCTAGAAATCTTTTCGCCTAGGAAATCTCCTAAACTTGATAGTTATATTCATGTTGACGCCGTTTGTAATATTTGTCGGCGTAATGATCTTTCTGTTGAAGACTGTACCATTCATTTCCGCACTCAGTGTCTTTGTCTTCAAACTCGTATTTTGCTTCGTATTATTCAGTCCATTATACTTCCTAGATCAGGGCATTTGGATGAGGTTTCTCACATGGACGTTGCCTTGATTGACTGTATTCTTAGACATCGTCTGATTAACTTGAGCTATACCATCATCCGCACCATGTTGACTATACCTGCCTTAATTACCCACTCCCTTCCATATGGTCACTTCATTACCTAAATCCTTAAATTTTTGATGTGCTGATTCTAGAACCATCATGTAAACTGTCTAAGGGTATTGGGGATGATGTTATTTTCGGCTTAGACTTTGAGTGGAAGAATGGTACTTGGGTCAAATACACTGAGAACAAATTTACTTTTCTTGCTCCAAGTGATGATCGGTCACTTAATGCTGTGGTTCCAGCCCATCAACTACCTGTTTTCTTACTCTCATTTTGAGGGCAGCATAGATGTCGAGATTCGCCCATGATTGTTTCAGCTCCTGGTGCCTCTGCATCCGCTTCATCACTTCCACAGCCTCCTCCCTCTAAAGAGGTCACTCTTCAGTAGCATATAGATGAGGTGCGGACACTCTCTGTGCGGCAGACTGAGTTTCAACAGCAGTAGCAGCAGCTTATTCATGGACAACGCCTCCTCTTTTGAGCACTTCGACATTCCATATCCGTTTCCACCTCCATCCTCACCACCTGAGTAGTTTCTTATGCTTGTATTTGGACACACCTACATTTCATTTACTGCATTATGTTCTTTTATTTTCGACTCTATGGATGGTTATTATACTTTTGGTTTATGTATTTGTTTTGGATGATATGGATTTGTTTTGACTATTTGTTTTGGATGATATGGATTTTTTTTTTTATTTGTTATGGATTATATGGATTTCTTTATGCTTATGAATTTTTTTTTTACTAATGTGCTTGTGTTGCGACTTTGATAATTGATAGGGGGAGCTTTTATTCTTTTTTATGATGAAGGGGGAGAATAATTTAATATGCGTTCTAAAAAGTGTTATGAAAATATGCAAGTATCTAGGGGGAGTATGCATGTATGCAGGGGGAGTCTTGTTAAATAATTTTCAATCGATTTTTTTAAACTTGCATTGATTAAGGGGGAGCTTTTCATATCTAGATTAAATTTTTTATAATGTGTTTTGTCATCATCAAAAAGGGGGAGATTGTTAGCCTATATGGCTATAAATATTGATTTTGATGATAACAAACCACATGTATTTATTAAGTAAAGATTTATGAATTGTGCTTTAATAATAAGAAAATGATGTTATGGAATTAAAGTATTTTGGACTAAAATAAAAGTATTCTAAAATCTTTGATAGTGTTTTAAATTTCAGATTTGGACCTATTTGAAACTATTTAAATATTTTTGAGTCATTCTATAATTTCACATAGTTTGGGTGAAATCATAATTTCAGAAAGTTTTGGGATTGACAAAGCATGATTTAAAATTATGAAATTGGACCTATTTACAAACTTTCATAATGTTTTGGGTCATAACATAGTTTTATAAAGTTTGGGGGGTCAAACTATAAATTTAGGAAATATTTCACTGTAGCACTCACTGTAGCAAGCGGCTTACCAAATATGGTTAAACAGCAAACCGGATTTTGAGCAGTAAGCCTCTGGAGCATAAACGGCTTACCGAATTTCACAAGCAGCAAGCCGGATATTTTGAAATTCAAATTTTGCCGTAACGGTAACATAAAAGCGGCTTACCGGATTCCTAAACGGCAAGCCGATTATGACTAAAATGTGCATAACGGCTAGTTTTTTAGCTCAAACTATAAGAACTCAAATCCAACACATTTTCAAGCTCTCCAACAAGCATAAACAAAACGCACACGAGATATCTTGAGCTTTCAAGTTGCAAAACACATAACATTGAATCATTTATTGTTCTTCATTTTTGAATATCTACTCTTTGAGTGAGTTTTATTGTAACTTTCATTTCTTCATCTCAATTGTAAGAGTTTGAGTGTGTGAGACACTTGAGTGAAGAGATTGGGAGATAATCTATTTGTTGTAAAGGTTTATTGACACCTTGAAGTCAATTGTAAACGGTTGAAGCCTTGGAAAGGCTTGGATAGTGAAATCCTCAAGCTTGGATCGCTTGGAGGCGTGGACATAGGCGGGGATTGCCGAACCACGTAAAAATTCATGTGTTTATTTCTCTTCTCCCTTACTCATTAGTTATTGTGATTTTATTGAACTTATTGCTTTCAATTTTTATTAAGACATTAGATTGCTTGTTGTGTGGATTTGCTAGGATATTTTTTAAATTCCAATTCACCCCCCTCTTGGATTGCACACTTATATTTAATTTGGTATCAGAGCAAGGTGCTCTTATTTATACTTAACCGTCTAGAGTTAAAGATCAATGTCAACTCAAATAATTCCACATTTAGGGAAGGATAGCCCATGTGGTTTCTTTTTCATTTTCCACTATTTTTGTTTGTTTCTCGAGAAAATCTGCCACTAAAGAGACCTTTATGCTTGTTTCTTAAGAAATTGAGATGAGTTAATTTTATTTTTCTTTTTTTTAAACCTGACAGCCCACATGACACTCTCAAATCTGCTTGATTTTGAGTTTGAATTCTGAATAGAGATTGATCTCCCATTTTTCAGGTCATACAAAAGAAAATGAGTTGCTAGATTTTCCGAACAACAAATAAAATTACTAACTTTTGCGCTTAGAGACCACGTTAAGATATAAAAAAATAATAATAATAAAACAATTGGTTGCCATGGTATCCAATAAGACATTGGATGAAGAAATCGAGCTTCAATGAGTTTGAAGGTGGTGATGGTAGTGCAGCAAATGATAATCAGGCCTCAAGTGTATTGTCCATCGTGACTTTGTAAATTAAGATTTCGAAATTAAGAAAAAAATCTTTGTTTTTGCATTTGGCTTTCTTCGTTTTCTATACAAGTCTCTAGTAATGTGACACAAACAATCCATAAGGACTCTGTAAACTAATATTTTGAAATTATAAAGAAATTGTAGCAAGTAATGCATACGAAATCTACATTAAATTTCTCTCACTCTTGACTCGGGAGTTCTGAGTCCGTGAGTACGGACTATCGACTAGGCTGCCAAATCTTGTTAGTGAGAAAAATTAAAATAATCTATTGCGTCTTTATGTCTCATACGGGTCTCATATTGGAAAAATCATGCAGAGAAAAAAATATATTTTTCTAATTTTTTCAATTGGCTATGACCTTTGAGACACAAAACTTAACTCATGTAAAAAATTGTCTGACTTCATAATTTTATCCAACTGTTGAATGGATCGAGCAGCCAAAATCAATATCAGCGTATTCTTTCTTAGGAAATTGAGCTTCCTCCCAAGATTTACTTGGCTATCACTCAAGGCAAATTTATCAAGCAACAAATCAATAGAAAAATTAAATGGAGAATACACCAATCACACAATACAAGATTACTTGAAAATCTCCAAATCCGGAAAAAAACCACGGCCGTTGTCAAGAGGCAACCAGAGAAAAAATATTCACTATGTGAAAAATTATTACAACCACACTCTCAGAAATAATTTCTCTCACCCAAACTCTAAATACATAATTTCAATAAATATTCCTTAACAAAGCAAACCCATAATACCCATATTGAGGAGCCAAATGCTCCATCAATATAACTACATGCTTAAAAATATTTTTATCTGTCAATTCTCATCAAAATTTGGATTGTTTCTCTGGGATTTGGAATACAAAAATAAGGAGGAGCACTCCTCTATTTATAGCCAAATTAGGGCTTCATTTTCTTCCTTTTTTTTTTCTTCTTTCCATGACCAACACCTACCCATTTTCCTTGTTCAATGGCTAGTCACCCACCATCTTTGAATTCAAAGATGGTTGCTCAACCACCCACCATTTTGACACTTTTTTTTAATTAATTTTCAACAATCTCCACCTTGATTAAAAAAAAATAAAAAATTCATAACTACTGTTACAAAGCACTGTCTTCACCAACAGTCATAATTCTCAAAATAGAGAATTATCATACTCTACCATAAAGAGTATAAAATTTAGAATCAACCATTTTAAGATTTGTTTCCTAGCAAATGTCGAACATATCCACTGAAAATTATGGTGCAATTCTCATGCTTGGTTTCCCTAAGAATTCTTCAGTCATGACATAATTTTTCACCACACACCTTGCATTTATACCTAGCCAATGCCCGCGTGCAAACTTGTGGACCCCGCTGATCATAACATGTTCGCTTTCATGGCAACTTGGAGATCTACATGCCAAAAGAACTAACCCAGTCTCCTATCAAAAGGAAACTCACCATCTATGAGAATATTAGTATCTCCTTTACTGATTCTGGAGTAATTTCCCGAGCCTACTCCACCTTTTTGACAATTTTCTTGAGGTGCCAAAATTGTCCACACCTTCAAATCTTTATCCATACTAGATTGGATACACCTTTGACTTGAACTCTCCACAAGTCAATAAAATCATTCTTCCATTAATTTTTTTAACAACATCAAACTCCACCATGTTTGAAAATCACCAGTTGCTGACATATATGCTTTACATAAACAGTACCGTATACCACAAGTAAAAATCGTTGGCTCTGATACCACTGTTAGGAAATTGAGCTTTCTCCCAAGATCACTCTAAGCAATTTATCAAGCAACAAATCAATAGAAAAATTAAATGGAGAATACACCAATCAAACAACACAAGATTTACGTGGAAAACTCCAAATCTGGAGAAAAACCACGGCTATTGTCAAGATACAACCAAAGAAAAAATATTCACTATGTGGAAAATTATTACAACCACACTCTCATAAATAATTTTCTCTCACCAAAACCCCAAATACATAATTTCGATAAATATTTCTTAACAAAGCAAACCCATAATACCCATATTGAGGAGCCAAATGCTCTCTCAATTTAACTACATGCTTAAGAATATTTTTATCTCTCAATTCTCACCAAAATTTGGATTGCTTCTCTGGGATTTGGAATACAAAAATAAGGAGGAGCACTCCTCTATTTATAGCCAAATTATGGCTTCATTTTCTTCCTTTTTTTTTTCTTCTTTCCATGGGCCGCACCTACCCATTTTCCTTGTTCAATGGCTAGCCACCCACCATCTTTGAATTCAAAGATGGTTGCTCAACCACCCACCATTTTGACACTTTTTTTTAATCAATTTTCAACATTCTTGAAGATTCGGGCATCCATATAGGATATAACATTAACATACATCCCTAAGTATTTCCACTTATAACCCTTTGCTTTTTTAACCCTATGGGATGTCCCAGGCTCCGGCATGTGTGACCCAAATTGTCCCTGCTGGGATGATTGGGAAGAAGACGATGATTATGCCATCAAAAGGAGACCCAAAAAGAAAAAACCACCAATCTCTTGCCAACACTTTGAACCTATATCCCCGAAAGATCCTCCACCTCCACCAGCTCCTTTACCCATCTACAAAAAAGAACTCAAATGGATTGCCAAGAATTGCAAACCTGAGATTCCATCCCCCATCTCACAGTTCACGCTTATCGTTCAACCGATAGCTTGTATGATGTTTTCTTCCTCATCTTCAGACTACTCTTCCTCCTTTCCTCCATTAGAAACTCACACAGATTCCCAACAAAATGTGGTATCCAAACCTTTCATCCCTTCAGCCATTACCTCCATTGGCCACCTAGAACCTCCCAAACCTTTTGAATCAATCCTTAACTGGCAAACCCAAAATGACAGAGCACAGAATGATACCTTGTTGCATATCAATTCAAAGGTTGAGAAAATAAGTTTACGAATTGAACAGATTGAGTCAAAAGTTGACTCAATTACTGCACAGATGCAGCAGATCCACCACAATCTTCAATCTTGAATTTCTCAACTCGATTCAGAGTTACGAACCATGCTTGCTCAAAGATATTATGGCCCAGAATTTGATCAAAAGGAAAAGGAAATTCGAAAGATGAAAACAGAACTCGACCAGATCGAGCAGGAACGGCAAAGGCCATCCTTATTTACCTCATCTCCGCCCTTACCTACTATCAGCCCAACCTTCCATCCTTTTCCACCTATGCTTTCTCCAATCAAGCCCCAAGACTCGTCCAAATTATTTGGTATGACCCATACTTTATTTAGGAAGCATCCTCTCCCAAAAGCATCTAAATCCACATCTCATCCTCGTCCACGTCCTGATAAACAGTCTTTCTATCCACCTTTTTCTATCACAGAACCATCACCACCCATCTATACTCAACTTCCTCCTCATCCAACACCCACTCAGGCTAAAGATAAATCACCAATGCAACAATTTAGTGCACAGATAATCTGGATAAACAGGGTAACCGTCAGAATCAAACCCTGTTATGGGCAAATCTAGGTAAAGGAGAGTCGATGAGGCTCTTGTAGAGCACTTGGAGGTGGTTTAAAAGTCATGCGGACTGTGCCATCTGGTCGTCTTTCAAACATGCTTTCAGATGTCTGAATTGGAGTTGTATTGTTATGGAACTGCTCATAATTGGAGATCCATTCAAGAGGCATAAGCTTGATAAGCTCATGACGGGGAAGTTGTCGTGGGATCGGGATGATTGTGGGAATTTGGTCCAATTCGGCTAACACCATGAGGGTGTCAGAGTGGTGTTCTAGAGTAAGAAGATCTAAGACATGATTTTGAAGCCTATAGACCAGTTGATGATGTAAAGTGGCTATTTTGGCTGAAGAAATTTGTTCTGCACCTTGAATTTGAACTTGGACTTGCAAGGTTGTGGGCAAATTGGGGTCTTGGAGAGAAATGTTGAAATTTGGATAAAAGGTGAGTAAAACGCTTCCCGCATGAAGAGTTGTGAGGACAGTGCCTATAACAGCATCTTGGTATTGTTTAAATCGGGTATCAAGCATAGCAAGTCGAGCTGTAACCGGTAATACTTTTCTCCCATGAAGGGTAAGGATTAATCTGATGCCTCCAGGATGGAGATGAGTATATCCTTCCCTTTTCCAATTAGAAATTAACTCTGAAAGGATTTCCAAAGTGACATATTGCTCAGCAGAGGTTGCTTGAAGAGCACATTGGTCCAGGCGAGAAGACTGGATATATTCTTTAGGTTGAGGCCGTCTAGTGGAAATGAGAGTACGGATACTTCTGGTAAAGGAACTGGGGCGTTTATACAGCTGATAAGGGCTGATAAGAGGGTAGGATGACTCATTAATTTGGGCTGAGTCAGGGATGTAGGAATATTCGACAAGGTTTTCAATCTTGTTGGCGGTGTGAGAAGTGCAAGATCGAGGCAAGGAAAGAGTAGAAAAAAGAGTAACAGGATTGGAAGGAGTTGAAGATGAAGTGGAAGCCATGAAGGAGAAAGTCTCTCTGCTCCTGAAGTTCTAGAGAGCAAAACAAAAAAAGACATAAATCGTACCATTTTGGGCAAGAAAAACGGAAGTTTAGAAAATTGATGATTTGCAAGGACGGGTATGGCTCTAATACCATAAAAGTACGTGGCGTTGTTTTAGTAGAGTGATGAGATCCTTGGCAGGCCAAGATATTTAAATCTCCTTTGGACCAGTAGCCCGCACACCTTGGTTTCTAGCCGATATACTCAAATGGGGAATCAGGAAAACTTTCAAAATATTTTTATCTTGTGTTATTTAACCCAAAACAAACTTTCTTTTCGTCTAAAATAGAGTACCAAACCAGATAAGAAATCATCAATAGTTTTCTGATGCACAGGATCCTTGCAAGAGGCAAGTGCAGAGCATACTTCCTTAAGTTTCAAAATGAACAAATTTAATTCTTTATTCATTTTCTTTCTCTAGAGATCTTCATTTGCAGAGAGAGAGAGAGTTTACACATTCATGGTTTTATGAAAACACACGAGAGTTTATTTTTTTGAAAGCTTATATCTTACAAGTGATGGGAGGATTCTTTATATAGGAAAATTCCTAGGGAAGATAGGACAGGACCCCTATCTTTTTCAAAAGCAAAAGTAAAAAGACACATCATGACAACTTTCATGATTACAAAGGACAAAGTGTGCTTTAATAATTAAAGCATGACTTTGACAAAAGTAAAAACACACCTTAATAATTATACAAGACAAAACCATAAAGTAGAATATAATTATTACAACAAGACAAACGACTTTATGGAAAGCAACAAAACAAACTACTTTATGGAGAGCGGAGATTCATGTAGTCATCTTCGGATGAGCTTTCTGTTTCATCTGGGTCAGTGTCACAGTTGGATTTTGGGAAAAAGGTTTTGGAGAGCTTTGGATGCTTACAGTGGGGACCACGGCAAGATGGGTAAAGGCAATCTCTTAGGTATCCTGGTCTCTTCGGTATCCTGGCTTGGGTGATGTTTAGGTGGCTTTGTCAACTTTGGAGGGTTGTGATGAGGATCCTGGTTCAGACATGGTTGGTTGTGGAAACTGTTGGAGACGTTGGCTTAGAGGAAGGAATTCTTCCCATGGGTCCTAGGAGTCTTGGAAAAGGAAGTCAGTGTAGTCTGACTTTTCTTCTTTGATGATGATTACTGGAAGTAGTGACACTCTCACAAAGAAATTAAACCCAATAAAAACAGTCACTCCAATGAATGGTAATTGAGAGAAAAGAATAAAGAAGTGATATCACATGCTCTCACCAAGATAAATATGCCCTCAGCTTAGAAATAATACGATCTCAAGTCAAACAAAAATGATAGTTAACCCAATTTATTTTTCTCTTTTTTTCTTTTCTTTTATTATGCACCACTACATCTTTTTAGCCCATATAACTAGCTTCTATTTCAAACTATAGTTCCCTAAAATCAAGAAAGACTTATATTAGGACATAACGTAGGTTAGAGACATGGCTAACAAAGAATGGAAATAAGGAAAACAAAGTGTATGTTTGAGAAAAATGTAGAGAATTTTTTTTTTGAAGTTCCAAGGTGGATTTCACCTTTTATTGTTAATTTTTTTCTTTTGAAACAACAATTTTTGTTTTGTTTTTGTTTTTTTTTTTGCTTTTATTTGGCATAACTTCACTAAACAAAATAATTATTTACATTTTTCTCAAACATAAATAGGTGATGGAACTTATAAGACATCGGGTAATACTCCAAATTGGAGTGGATCAAGATGATAAGTTTAACAAATAAAAATTTTTTTTTCTTCTTTTTTTTTAAAAGGCTCAAAATGGTTAACTATGGATATTTCACAAAAGGGATGGATAGAAAGGCTCAAACGGGACAAAGATGACCTTTTCATCGTCTTTTAGGGCTCTAAATAATCATCCATATCTACTAGTTAGATAGGCCTCCAAATGTAGCAATACACATTTTTCTCTTTTTTTTTTACAATTTTTTTAGGGTTAACTTAAAAGAAATCTAGAGATCGTGTATAAAATAATAAACTACTAAGCTGTATGAAGAATGTGCAAAAGGGTTACTTTCCAAGAAAAATAATAGGCTCAAAAACTCACTTGGTACTTATTATGACTTGTTCATTACTTTAAGTAACTCATATTTGTCTCCGACATTAACATGTAGAGTAGCAAACATAGTGTAACATCACTTAAGACCAAAGATAATACAAATACTAAAATTTGAAATTAATCATGTCATCCAATGTTAAAACAAATCACAATTTTTTTTCAAAGAACATTCTACCCCCCAACCTATTCTAAACATGAAAGGAAAATATGCATGCAGAAATGTGAAAATGATGTAGAAAAACTAATAAGAAAAGTTACACTTAAAATGATAGAAAATGAAACTGGTTTTTTTTTTTTACTAAGAAGATGCGTTTCTAGAGGCACTACACTCCATATTCAGCCATTTTTGACTTAAAAGTTGGAAAATGTATATTTATAGAGGGGAAATTAAAAAGAAGAAGAAAAATGAACATTAAAACTCAATCAAGAAAAACAAAAATGTCTGAATTTTTTTTTTTGAAACGAAGAAGATGCGTTTCTAGAGTCACTACACTCCATATTCAGCCATCTTCAACACAAAAAGTTAGCAACAGTTAGTTTCTACAATAAAAAATCAGTAAAAACTTAACCAAGATTCCACAATTGTCGACTATTCCCTCCCCCCAACCAGAATGAAACATTGTCCTCAATGTTTTAAAGGAAAGAAGTAGAGTTTAGAAGACATCACCTGAGTGGTGCAACACATAAGAAAATATTTACAGGTGGAGAGTTAAATATAATTTGTACTTCTTACTGCGGCTACTGTTACCATCATTATTTGGACGCTCCAACACAGAGGACCAGGGGTCTGGCTCCGGTCTATAAGCTTGTAACAGATCAAGTAGCTCATTAGCAGTGTGAGCACAAATAAAAGGTTTTTTCGCATTGGAAGGAATGAAGTAGTTTTTTATTGCATGGTTAAGAAATGCGATAAAGCCATCATAAAAGTTATTGACATTTAACAAACCGATGGGTTTCTGGTGGATGTGCAGATGGGCCCAAGATGCTAGTGTGATAAGTGCCTCTAGTGTTGCAAGATCTCCTGGAAGGAAAATAAAAGCATCAGCATGATTAAGCATTTCAGTTATTCTTTCTTGCATACCTGAGACGACTAACTCTTCTCCAGTTGATAAGTCAGAGAAACTGCCCAATGGTTTTAGGACTCTTGGGATGATGCCTAACACTTGACTTCCTCTGACAAAAGCTGCTTCTGAGACCATTTTTTATAACCCTCGGTTACCTCTTCCATACACCAAGTGTAATTTTCTCTCTGCTATACTTCGACCAAGATCTATGGCGGCCTCAACAAACTCTTTATGTTTGCCATAGTTAAATCCAGAAAGCACACAAATGTTCTTGAATTGTCGATTGGGAATAGCTGCCATTGGGATACTTCTCAAAAACAATTTGTGAGTGCTTGACAAAAAATCATATTTAAGAATCTTGGTGACAGTAGGTCACAGCTGCGTATGAGGTGGCATGTTAGTGTCAAAGAACGCGTAAAGCACATGGCTCGCAAGTCAAAAAGGAAACAGTAAAAAGGAAAAAGTAAACAGTAATAAAATTATTAAAGATAATAATGCAAATAATAAAACAACAGTGAAATGAAATAACAGTGAAGTAAAAAGATATTTACAGGTAGTTGCGACTGTGGCTCACATCTTCCTCTGGTTTTACGTCCAGAAACAGCTTGAACGCCCTCTATGGGTCGAGGATGGGCTTCCCATCTAGTTTTCTTATAAACTGGCAAACAGGGTCGTTTATAGTCAGATTCCCGAGACTATATCATGCATGCTCTTTCTGGAATAATGGCCATAACTGGAGAATCGCTCCTTGCACATATCCACTGGGATGCGTTTTAAGAGACAGAAGGATATCATCCAATGACTCCTTATTCAAGTCATCCCTAATGAATTGAATCTTATCTTCCCTGTTATCAGACAACATTCCTAAAGAACATGGTTTTTTATTTCATCTCATTCTAGCACACTTATGACTAGCAACAGAAATTCTTCGAGCTTGTCATTTTCTTGCATAGTTTCCTTTACCACAACCAGGCATGTAACTCACATGCCGATCGTACTTTAGCCTCGATGAACCAACGGATGTCAGCATGTATGTTATTCCTCATGAGTAATCGCATGCGTTCGGACCGAGATTTATAGATCATAAGGAGGGCATTTTGAGGAAGTGAAGGGAATCACTTGTAAAGCTTCGCTAGAATCTCGTTTATGTCCATACTTTCGCCTCAGAATATCAGTTATTATGGGAAACTGAAGTAACTGACTTGATTGTCACGGAGTACCGTTATCCGCCACTTCACCGGGGTAACAAACTAAAGCACACAAAAAGAAAAACAAATTAAAACACACAAAGAAAATTAAAATCGTCCTCTTATTGAATTTACCTCAAGCTCCAACTGGATGTCATAAACACTTCTCTCAATATCTCTGAGTTGGCATTCTAGATTCTCAACATAGGCTACTAACTTTGGTGGTGCTAGAGCCCAAATGCGTTGTGTTTTACAAAATTGAATATGCTTTTTGAGATGAGTTTTGACACGTTGAAGTGGTTTAAGAATGTTCAGGAGGAACAGTCTAAGTATAATACTCATGATTAAAAATGATAAGAGAAAACTTAATGGTAAAACAAACACACTTATGCAAAAACAATTTCAATTAGCAAAAGAATAATAAAAAGAAAGAAAGAAAAATCAAATCAACGAAAAGAAAAAAAAATCAATTCAAATCTGGTGGGTCACTCAAATTTATTTCGGTGTCTTCTCCATGTGGTTGGTACTCTAGATATGGTTTTAATCTTTGACCATTAACTTTAAACGTGACACCGTTCTTTGGGTCCTTAATTTCAATTGCCCCATGTGGAAAAACAGTATGAACAATAAAGGGACCAGACCAACAAGAGCGTAACTTACCTGGGATTAGGTGCAAGCGAGAATTGAATAAAAGCACTTTCTGACCTAGAGTGAAAGATTTTCTCATGATTTGCTTGTTGTGGAAGACTTTCATCTATTGCTTGTAAATCTTGGCATTTTCATATGCGTCATTGTGAATTTTATCAAGTTCTGCCAGTTGTAATATTCTTTCTGAGCTGGCTTGCTGTATGTCAAAGTTGAATTTCTTGATGGCCTAATACGCACGATGCTCGAGTTCCATAGGTAGGTGGCAAGCTTTTTCATACACTAGCCTGTAAGGTGACATCCCAATTGGGGTCTTGAAAGCCGTTCTGTATGCCCATAATGCATCATCAAGTCTTAATGACCAATATTTCCTGTCTGGCCTCACCATTTTTTCTAATATGTGCTTTAATTCTCGATTGGAGATCTCAACTTGGCCATTAGTTTACAGATGATATGGGGTCGCCACTTTGTGTGTGATTGAATACTTTGTCAAAAAAGCTTTGAATGCTTTGTTACAAAAGTGGGCACCACCATCACTTATTATTGCTCGAGAGAATCCAAAGCGCGAAACAATGTTGCTTTTCAAAAATCATATCACCACCTTGTGATCATTAGTTCTACATGGAATTGCTTCTACCCATTTCGATACGTAGTTAACAGCAACCAATATGTATTGATGACCAAAAGACGGGAGAAAGGGTCCCATGAAGTCGATATCCCATACGTCAAAAATCTCAACCACTAAAATTGGATTTAGTGGCATCATGTTCCTTCGTGTAATGCTCTCCATTCGTTGACACCTATCACATGAAGAACAGAAAGTGTAAGCATCTCAAAATATAGTTGGCCAATAAAAACCACATTGTAAAACTTTAGTCGTTGTTTTCTTAGCACTAAAATGGCCACCACAAGCTTATTCATGGCAGAATGAAAGGATATTTTGAATTTTATTTTTTGGGACACATCGTCTAACAATTTGATCTATATAATACTTGAACAAGTACGGGTCATCCCAAAAGAAATTCTTTATTTCTGCAAAGAATTTAGCCTTGTCTTGCTTGGTCCAATGCTCTAGAAGTTTACCTGTAACAAGATAATTAACTATATCAGCGTACCAAGGTAATACTTCCACACTCATTAGTTGTTCATCTGGAAATGACTCATTCAGTGGTAATGATTCCATAATTGTGTCAAAATGGAGACGAGAGAGATGGTCTGCCATAACATTTTTTGTGTCTTTCTTATCTTTGAATTCCAAGTCGAATTCCTGCAAAAGTAACACCCAACGAATTAGTCTAGCTTTTGCATATTTCTTTGTGAGAAGATATTTAAGAGCAGCATGATCTGTGAATATAATTATTTTACAACCAATGAGATAAGATCGAAATTTTTCCAATGCAAACACTACTGCTAGCATTTCTTTTTCAGTAGTTGAATAGTTCAACTGTGCATCATTCAATGTCATACTAGCATAGTAAATAATATGGGGAATTCGATCAACTCTTTGTCCTAAAACTGCTCCTACTGCATAATCAGATGCATCACACATGAGCTCAAATGATAAGCTCCAGTTTGGGGGCTGAATGATGGGTGATGATGTCAATAACTGCTTCAATTTTTCAAATGACACAAGACATGAATCATTAAAGACAAAAGATACATCCTTAGCAAGTAGATTGCATAATGGTCTAGAAACTTTGCTAAAATCTTTAATGAAGCGTCTATAAAAACCAGCATGCCCAAGGAAAGATCTTACTTCTTTGACTGTTTTGGGTGGAGGAAGATTAGAAATGAGATTCACCTTGGCTTTGTCAACCTCAATACCTTTGTTTGAAATGATGTAACCGAGAACAATACCTTCTTTTACCATAAAATGGCACTTCTCCCAATTTAAGACTAAATTCTTCTCGATACATCTCTACAGAACTAGTGTTAGATGATGTAAACATTAATCAAATGAATCACCAAAGACAGAAAAATCATCCATAAAGACTTCAAGGAATCGTTCAACCATATCAGAAAAAATGCTCAACATGCATTGTTGAAATGTAGCAGGTGCATTACATAATCCAAATGGAATTCTCCTATATGCAAATGTGCCAAAAGGGCAAGTGAAAGTGGTTTTCTCCTGATCTTTTGGTGCTATAGAGATCTGATTGTATCCTGAGTAGCCATCTAGAAAGTAATAAAATTCATGGTCTGCTAATCTATCAAGCATTTGATCAATAAATGGTAAAGGAAAATGGTCTTTACGTGTGACAGAATTTAACTTTCTATAATCAATGCAAACACGCCATCCTGTAGTTACTCTAGTTGGTATCAATTCATTATCAGCATTGGTAACTACTGTGACTCCTGACTTTTTAGGGACAACTTGTACAGGACTGACCTATGAGCAATTAGAAATTAGGTAAATGATACATGTATCTAATAGCTTAAGGACTGCAATTCTAACAACTTCTTTCATATTAAGATTTAACCGACGTTGCATTTCCCTAATAGATTTAGCATTTTCATCAAGGTGAATGTAATGCATGCAGTCTACTGGGTTTATACCTTTTATATCCGCTATGATCCATCATAATGCTCCTTTGTGCTCTTTTAAAACATCCAACAACTTACCTTTTTGTTCGTCGTTTAGGGATGATGAAATGATTACCGGTAGAGTACTTTCTTCCCCCAAAAATGCATATTCCAATGTGTTGGGCAATGGTTTGAGCTCGAGTTTCAGTGGTGATTCTGATGATGGAATCAGTTTCTTTTCTGATGGTGCTAGTTGTTCAACTCTTCACTTCCATTAATTAGTGTCCATGGATGGTGCTGAGTCAAGTAGAGCGTTGACCTCATCGATTGATTTGTCAATATCAAAATCTAAACCAAAGTGAGTTAAACATGTTTGTAAAGGATCATCACTAAGGTTTGAAACAAAAGTGTCATCAACTAATGCTTCTATTAAATCCACATCAACAATTCCATCATCTGCATTGTGAGGTTGTTTGGCAATGTTGAAAATGTTTAACTCCATAGTCATGTTGCCGAAGGACAACTGCATATTTTCAGTCCTGCATTGAATATGAACATCCGCAATTGCCAAGAAAGGTCGGCCCAGAATTATGGGGATGTGCTTCCTTGAATCCTGTATTGGTTGAGTGTCAATTATAATGAAATCAACAGGAAAATAAAATTTGTCTACCTGGATAAGCACATCCTCCACAATATCACGAGATATTTTCGTGGACCGATCTGCAAGTTGTAACACCACTAGAGTTGGGTGTAATTCTCCCAGTCAAAGTTTCACGAAAACTGAGTAAGGTAACAGATTTACACTAGCTCCTAAATCCAACAAAGCATTCTCAATTGTGTGGTTCCCTATACTACATGAGATAGTGGGGGATCCTGGATCTTTGCATTTTAAAGGAATTTTATGTTGCAGTATAGAACTAATGTTTTCTATTAAAAATGCCTTCTTTTGAACATGCATATTTCTCTTTTTAGTACAAAGGTCTTTAAGAAACTTGACATAAGATGGAACTTGTTTTATAGCATCAAGTAAAGGGATGTTAACACTTACCTGTTTGAAGATTTCAAGAATCTCACATGTGGATTTTCCCTTCTTTCCTTTAGCTAACCTCTGAGGAAATGGAGCTTTCAGAATATATTCTCGTGGGTTGGTTTCTTCTTTCTCCTCCGGTGGTGAGTCCTCAATATTCGCAGATACAATTTGATTTTCTTTTGTCACCGGCATCTCCACTTTGTTGTCGACTTCTTTTTCTTTTCGCAAGGTCATGATTGCTTTGACCTCTCCATGCTGCTGTGGTGAATTGGTACTTGCTTCATGAACTCTTTTAAGATTAGGTACTGGTTGACTTGGAAACTTGCCTTTCTCAACAGTCATTGCCAAGGTCTGAACTGAAGAAGCAAGTTGTCCCACCATCTTCTCAAGGCTTGAAACTGATTGGGCTTGTGAGTTGAAGCCTGCTCTCAATTCATTTCGTAGTCCATCAATGGTGCGATTCTGTTGCTCAATCGTAGAATGAGTAACATTCTTGTGATTCTGGAATGAATCCTCCTATGGTCTGGGTTGAGAGTAGTTCTAGTTCTGATTATATGGTTTAAGTGGTGGCTGAGAGGCTTGAGGAATTGGTTGCATTGGTGGAGCTGGAGCTGCTGGTCCATTCTGTTGGAATCCTTGAGATCATGAAAAATTGGGGTGGTCTCTCCATCCAGGGTTATATGTGTTGGAGTATAGGTTGTAATTTGATGGCTTTCTCATTACACCTATGGCATTGGCTTGATTTGAGTATGAGTCATGGTCATGTGGTTCTGTTGATTTAGCAGTCGATAATGATGCTATTTGTCGAGCAAGACATTCAACCATCTCCTTAACTTCTTTAATTCTCGAAGTTGACTCGCCAATATGAACCCCATTTACTCCCTTAATTCTTCTAGTATTCCTGAGTGATCAACTCCGTTGTTGGGAATTATCCACTTGTCACTGGAAGAATTCACAAATCTCTGATGCACTTTTTGACATTAGCTCTCCTCCACTTGTTGCCATTAGCCATTCTTGCACATTCGGCAATAATCCCTCCAAAAAATATTGGCATTGGTGCCATTTCTCGTACCCATGATGTGGACACTTCAAGAGTAGCCCATTGAATCGCTCCCATGTTTCGAAAAACTGCTCATCCTCTCTCTGGGTAAACTCTGAGATTTCCCTGCGAATAGCATTGGTTTTATGCACTGGAAAATATTTATTTAAAAATTTAGTTACCATTTATTCCCATGATGAAATGCTATTGGCAGGCAATGTATTAAGCCATGAACGAGCTCTATCCTTTAAAGAAAATGGGAATAATCCGAGTTTAACATCATCATTTGAAAATTTTCTCATATTTAAATGTTTGACAAATAGCATGAAAATCATTCAAATGATTATATGGATCCTCATTTTCTAGGCCATAAAATGTGGGGAGACAATTTAGCACACTAGGTTTTATTTCAAAACTCCTAGCAGCTACATTTGGGTATCTTATGCATGATGTGCTCAAATGAGTTAAGGGACTAAAATAATCCTTAAATGGCCTCTCCTGTGGTGCTCAAATTAGCTAAGGGACTAAAATAATCCTTAAATGGCCTCTCCTGTGGTGCTTGTAAATCCATTCCAAATTTACTTTTAACGTGCTTGTGTGTGCGAAGTGTTTTTTCTAATTCAAGGTCTATAGGTTCAAGATTAGGAAATAATGACCTACGACCATGCATGAAAAGAACACAAAAATAAATGGGAATAAAATTAATAAAAATAAACAAAGAGGAGAAATTACAGTACTAACCTTATTGCGCTGTTACAACCTTTCTATAAAAACACACTAAAAAAATACGTGAAATAAATTAACTACAAGTAAATTAATAAAATAAAAAAATTACAAAGAAAAATAAATTACAGAATTTTAAAGAAGAGAGAAAATAAATAAATAAAAATTCTTAGCTCAAAATGTAAATTCACTCTTTTTTCTCTTTTTTTTAATAAAAAAAATTACTAGAAAACAATTAAAAGAAATTATTCACAAAAATTAATTCTATAAATTAAAATTACTTACCTCCTCGGCAACGGCGCCAAAAACTTGTTGTGCTAATTTTAATGTACTCGCAAGCGCATGAATCATTGTAGTATAAATCAATGGTGACGAGTGTCGATCCTACGAGAAGGTGGATTTTAATTGTTTGTAGAATTAATTTTGTACATGGGTGATTGGATTTGTGGTGGAAATGATTTGGAATATGCTAAAACGTAAATTAAAATAGCGAGAATAAATTCTAAAATTTGAATTGAAATAGCGAGAATAAATTGAAGAGAAATCTATTGAAATGACGTACTTGGGTATCTGGATCCGTATCAACATGTATCATGAGCTAAATAATCCTTATTAATGCCAATTAAATCATGAGGTGGGAATCCACACCTCATGAACCGCGCTCTAATCAATATGGTACTAAGGGCTTATCATGCCAAATAATAATAACCTTGTACTAGGGAGCCGGTGAAACTAGGGCGGGATTAGACAAGACTATTATTATTTGTCAACGAGAAGTCAAAACATCCACAAAAACTAGAGGGGAAAAGAAAATAAATTTACCAAATAAAGCCCATGACACATGTTGAAACTCACCTTCAACCCAAGCTTGAAAGAAAATTAGCCACTCATAATTGAACTAGGGCAAAATGAGAATTTATTAAAATACGTAGAAAATACAAGATAGAGAAGGAGTTACAGAAAATGGATCCTAAAAATGGATTCAGAGATATCAAATTAGGGGGGGAGGCCCCCTTTTTATAGATACATGGAGTAAATCATGGCCATCAGATTAAAAATAGTTTGGACGCTTAGGATTGCGCCACGTCATCAGTCAACAGTACGCGGTTTGACCACGTGGGTGAACAGTAACACGGTTTGACCACGTGGGTGAACAGTAACACGGTTTGACCCAGGTTGAACAGTGATGCGGTTTGGTTGAAAATAATCCTGTGTGATGCATGTACCGTACGCGAGATTTTTCGTACACTGATATGCTGCCACATCACCATCAACAATACATAAGAATTTTAGCCCAACAGCATCGTGACACCTCATCAGTCAATGCCACATCATCGGTCAATATCACGTCATCGATCCGTCTATGTGATCAGTGTCGTGAACAGTAACGTAAACCGTACCGTACACGTGAATAGTACAGTATATGTGAACAGTGCCATTTTTTCTTTTATGCTCCTCCTAAGGTTTTCGACCGTCCTGAGTTCAAAAGTGATGTTCGTTTTGCCTTCTGATCTCTTGTTTATTGTGAAATGACTATGATACCCCTAAAATACATAGAATATTTAATTAAAATAAAACACACATAATTAAATTACAAGAAGCTTAAATACATAAAAGTAAGGGTTGTTAGTAAGACACGAAATGTAAAATGATGATTTTCTCATTTATAAATATACATTTTCTAACACTCAAAACTCCTAGAACCCATGGGAAGAATTCCTTCCTCTAAGCCAACATCTCCAATAGTTTCCATAACCAACCATGTCTGAACCAGGATCCTCATCACAACCCTCCAAAGTTGACAAAGCCACCCAAACATCACCCAGGCCAGGATACTGAAGAGATTGTCCTTACCCACCTTGCTGTGGTCCCCACTATAAGCATCCAAAGCTCTCCAAAACCTTTTTCCCAAAATCCAACCATGACACTGACCCAGATGAAACAGAAAGCTCATCCGAAAACGACTACATGAATCTCCGCTCTCCATAAAGTAATTTGTCTTGGTGCTTTCCATAAAGTTGTTTGTCTTGTTGTAATAATTATATTCTACTTTATGATTTTGTCTTGTATAATTATTAAGGCGTGCTTTTACTTTATGCTTTTGCTTTTGTCAAAGTTATGCTTTAATTATTAAAGCACACTTTGTCCTTTATAATCATGAAAGTTGTCATGATGTGTCTTTTAACTTTTGCTTTTGAAAAAGATAGGAGTCCTGTCCTATCTTCCCTGGGAATTTTCCTATGCAAGCGAGGTCCTGGCATTACTTATAAGCTCTGGGCAGCCCTCACCCTTTGAGAGCTCTTTTGGGGCTGAGTTAGGCCCAGATAAAGAATTATAATCTATTATTAATTGACATTAAAAATATATATTTAATAAGGTTCAAACTATCAGTTTTTCACTTATAGTGTTGCTTAATGCGCTCAAAACTTATAAATTATCTTAATGCTCACCTAAGATTCTTCTAATTTAATTATGTGTGTTTTATTTTAATTAAGTATTTTGTGTATTTTAGGGGAATCATAGTCATTTCATAACAAACGAGAGATCAAACGGCAAAACGGACATCACTTTTGAACTCAGGACAGTCGAAAACCTTAGGATGAGCATAAAAGGAAAAATGACACTATTCACATGTACGGTACTATTCACGTGTACGGTACTGTCTACGTTACTGTTCACGACATTGTTCACATAGACGGATCGATGACGTGGCATTGACCGATGATGTGACATTGACTGATGAGGTGTCACGATCCTGTTGGACTAAAATTCTTAAGTACTGTTGATGGTGACATGGCAGCATATCATCAGATCTGCGTACGGGTACAGGCATCCACGTGGTCAAACTGCGTACATGTGATGACGTGGCAACAATCCGAGCGTCCAAACTGTTTGACCCGTGTTGAACAGTAACACGGTTTGACCGGTTGAACAGTAACGCGGTTTGGGTTGAAATAACTCCTGTGTGAGGCATGTAACAGTACGCGAGATGGTCGTCCCATGATTATGCTGCCACGGCACCATCAAGCAGGACATAAAAATTTTTAGTCCACAGGATCGGGGGACACCTCTAGTCATGCATATCATGGTCAATACCATGGCATCGATCCTTCCTTATGTGAAGCAGTGGTCCGTGAACAGTAACGTAACATACCGTAAACGTGAATAGTGCCATTTGTCTTTTATGCTTCCTCCTAAGATTTCGAGACCGTCCTTGAGTGCAAAAGTGATTTGTTTTGCCATCTGAATTTTCTTCTTTATTGTGAATGACTATATCCCCTAAAATACGTATTAAAATAAAACAAACGTAATTAAAATCACAAGAAAGTTTAAATACAATAAAATTAGGGTTGTTTAGTAAGGAATTTGGAAATGTAAAATTGACGGTTTTACTCCTTTTATAAATATCATTTTCACACTCAATACACCTCCCACCAGCTTATATGCTGTCCCTAGCAAATAAAGCGAAACAAAATTCAAATTCAAAATGATTTTTTTTTTAGAAACACTCGTGTTTATTCAACAGATTAATGATAGCAATCAAATAAAGTATAAGCAATTATCTCCAGTTTAAAGCAACATCAACTCACATCAACCATACACATGAATCAGCCAGTAGACTTGGTTTAAGCTATTTTCAAGAATGCATGTCCAACCCGCAAATCTCCTGGAATAGTGACACTCTCACAAGAAATTAAACCCAATAAAATAGTCATTCCAATGAATGGTAATTGAGAGAAAATAATAAAGAAGTGGATATCACATGCTCTCACCAAGATGAAATAAATATGCCCTCAGTTTAGAAATAATACGATCTCAAGTCAAATAAAAATGTTAGTGAACCCAATTTATTTATTTATTTATTATTGTTATTATTTTTTTTTATGCACCACTACATCTTTTTAGCCCATATAACTAGGTTCTACTTCAAACTATAGTTCCATAAAATCAGGAATGACTTTTATTAGGACGTAACGTAGGCTAGGGACATGGCTAACAAAGAAGAGAAATAAGGAAAACAAAGTGTATGTTTGAAAAAAAAATGCAGAAAATTTTTTTTTTTAAAGTTGCAAGGTGGATTTCACCTTTTATTTTTTTTCTTTTAAAACAACAATTTTGTTTTGTTGTTTTTTTTCTTTTTTTTCTTTTTGCTTTTATTTGGCATAACTTCACTGAACATAATAATTATTTACATTTTTCTCAAACATAAATAGGTGATGGAACTTATAAGACATTGGGTAATACTCCAAATCGGAGTAGGTCAAGATAAGTTTAACAAATAAAAGGTTTTTTTTTTTCTAAAAGGCTCAAAATGGTTAACTATGGATATTTCACAAAAGGGATGGCTAGAAAGGCTCAAACGGGACAAAGATGGCATTTCCATCATCTTTTAGGGCTCTAAATAATCGTCCATATCTACTAGTTAGATGGGCCTCCAAATGTAGCAACACACATTTTTTTCTCTTTTCTTTTCTTCTTTTTTTTTTTACAATTTTTTTTAAGGGTTAATGTTGAGTGTTAGAAAGTGCATATTTATAAAGGAGAAAACCGTCATTTTACATTTCAAGTCTTACTAACAACCCTTACTTTTATATATTTAACATTCTTGTGATTCAATTACGTGTGTTTTATTTTAATTAAGTAATTTATGTATTTTAGGGGCATCATAGTCATTTCACAATAAACGAGAGATGACGGAAAAACGGACATTAATTTTGAATTCAGGACGGTCGAAAACCTTAGGAGGGGCATAAAAGGAAAATGGCACTATTCACATGTACGGTACTATTCACGTGTACGGTATTGTCTACGTTACTGTTCACGACACTGTTCACATAGACAGATCGATGACTTGGCATTGACCGATGATGTTGTATTGACTGATGAGGTGTCACGATCCTGTTGGACTAAAATTCTTATGTACTGTTGATGGTGACGTGGCAGCATATCAGTAGACGAAAAATCTCGCGTATGGTACATGCATCACACAGGATTATTTTCAACCAAACCGCGTTACTGTTCAACCCGGGTCAAACCGTGTTACTGTTCATCCACGTGGTCAAACCGCATACTGTTGACTGATGACGTGGCACAATCTTGAGCGTCCAAACTATTTTTAATCCGATGGCCATGATTTACTCCATGTATCTATAAAAAGGGGGCCTCCCCCTCTTAATTTGATATATCTGAATCCATTTTTGGGATCTATTTTTTGTAATTCCTTCTCTATCTTGTATTTTCTTTGTATTTTAATAAATTCCCATTTTTTGGCGCCGTTGCTAGGGGAGGTAAGTAATTTTAATTCATAAAATTAATTTTTGTGAATAATTTCTTTTAAATTGTTTTCTTGTATTTTTTTATTAAAAAAAGAAAAAAAAAGAGTCTACATTTAAAGGTTAATATTTCTTTTCTTTTTCTCTTCTTTAAAATTCTGTAATTTAATTTTCAATTTATTTTTCTTTATAATTTTTTGTTTTTTTGTTTATCTTACTAATTCTTTTTAGTTAATTTATTTTACGTATTTATTTTTAGTGTGTTTTTATAGAAAGGTTGTAACAACGCAATAAGGTTAGTATTGTAATTCCTCCCCCTTCTTTATTTTTATTTGTTTTGTTCTCATCTTTATTTTTATTTTATTTTTTTTACATGCATGGTCGTAGGTCATTATTACCTAATCTTGAACCTATAGACCTTAAATTAGAAACATGGGAAAGATTCAATGGGCTACTCTTGAAGTGTCCACATCATGGGTACGAGAAATGGCACCAATGCCAATACTTTTTGGAGGGATTACTACCAAATGTGCAAGAATGGCTAATGGCAACAAGTGGAGGAGAGCTAATGTCAAAAACTGTATCAGAGATTTGGGAATTCTTCCAACGACAAGCAGATAATTCCCAACAACGAAGTCGGTCACTCAGGAATACTAGAAGAATTAAGGGAGTAAATGAGGTTCAAATTGGTGAATCAACTTCGGGAATCAAAGAAGTCAAGGAGATGGTTGAAGGTCTTGCTCGACAAATAGCATCGTTATCGACTGCTAAATCAACAAAACAACATGACCATGACTCTTAATCAGATCAAGCCAATGCCATAGGTGTAATGAGAAAGCCATCAAATTACAACCCATACTCCAACACATATAACCTTGGATGGAGAAATTACCCCAATTTTTCATGGTCTTAAGATTCCAAAAAAATGGACCAGCAGCTCCAGCTCCACCAATGCAACAAATTCCTCAAGTTCCTCAAGCCTCTTAGCCACCATTCATACCATACAATCAGAACTAGAACTACTCTCAACCCAGACCATGGGAGGATGCATTCCAGAATTTCAAGAATGTTACTCACTCCACGATTGAGCAACAGAACCGCACCATTGATGGACTACAAAATGATTTGAGAGCAGGCTTCAATTCACAAGCCAGTCAGTTTCAAGCCTTGAAAAGATGGTGGGACAACTTGCTTCTTCAGTTCAGACCTTGGCAATGACCGTTGAGAAAGGTAAGTTTCCAAGTCAACCAGTGCCTAATCCTAAAGGAGTACATGAAGTAAGTACCAGTTCACCACAGCAGCATGGAGAGGTCAAAGTAGTCATGACCTTGCGAAAAGGAAAAGAAGTCGACAACAAAGTGGAGATGCCGGTGACAAAAGAAAATTAAATTGTACCTGTGAATGTTGAGGACTCATCACCGGAGGAGAAAGAATAAACCAACCCACGAGAATATATTCCCAAAGCTCCATTCCCCCAGAGGTTAGCTAAAGGCAAAAAGGGAAAATCCACAGGTGAGATTCTTGAAATTTTCAAACAAGTAAGTGTTAACATCCCTTTACTTGATGCGATTAAACAAGTTCCATCTTATGCCAAGTTTCTTAAAGACCTTTGTACTAAAAAGAGAAATATACATGTTCAAAAGAAGGCATTTTTAACAGAAAACGTTAGTTCTATCCTCCAACATAAAATTCCGCTAAAATGCAAAGACCCAGGCTCCCCCACTATCTCATGTAGCATAGGGAACCACATAATTGAGAATACTTTGTTGGATTTAGGAGCTAGTGTAAATTTGTTGCCTTATTCAGTATTTGTGAAACTTGGACTGGGAGAATTACACCCAAGTCCAGTGGTATTACAACTTGCAGATCGGTCCACGAAAATACCTCATGGTATTGTGGAGGACGTGCTTATCCAGGTAGACAAGTTTTATTTTTCTGTTGATTTCATTGTAATTGACACTCAACCAATACAGGATTCAAGGAAGCACATCCCCATTATCCTAGGCCGACCTTTCTTGGCAACTGCGGATGCTCACATTCAATGCAGAACTGGAAATATGCAGTTGTCCTTCAGCAATATGACTATAGAACTGAACATCTTCAACATTGCCAAACAACCTCACAGTGCAGATGATGAAATTGTTGATGTGGATTTAATAGAAGCACTAGTTGATGATACTTTTGTTTCAAACCTTAGTGATGATCCTTTACAAACATGTTTAACTCACTTTGGTTTAGATTTTGATATTGACAGATCGGTTAAAGAGGTCAACGCCCTACTTGACTCAACACCATCCATGGACACTAATAAATGGAAGTCAAGAGTTGAACAACTAGCACTATCAGAGAAGAAACTCATCCCATCATCAGAATCACCACCGAAACTCGAGCTCAAACCATTACCCAACACTCTGGAATATGCATTTTTGGGGGAAGAAAGTACTCTACTGGTAATCATTTCATCATCCCTCAATGACGAACAAAAAGGTAAGTTGTTGGATGTTTTAAAAGAGCATAAAGGAGTATTAGGATGGACCATAGCGGACATAAAAGGTATAAACCCAGTAGACTGCATGCATTATATTCACCTTGATGAAAATGATAAATCTACTAGGAAAATGCAACGTCGGTTAAATCCTAATATGAAAGAAGTTGTTAGAACTGAAGTCCTTAAGCTATTAGATGCAGGTATCATTTACCCAATTTCTGATAGTTCATGGGTCAGTCCTGTGCAAGTTGTCCCTAAAAAGTCAGGAGTCACAGTAGTTACTAATGCTGATAATGAATTAATACCCACTAGAGTAACTACAGGATGATGTGTGTGTATTGATTATAGAAAATTGAATTCTGTCACATGTAAAGACCATTTTCCTTTACCATTTATCGATCAAATGCTTGATAGATTAGCAGGTCATGAATTTTATTGCTTTCTAGATGGCTACTCAGGATATAATCAGATTCTCATAGCACCAAAAGATCAAGAGAAAACCACTTTCACTTGTCCTTTTGGCACTTTTGCATATAAGAGGATGCCATTTTGGATTATGCAATGCACCTGCTACATTTCAACGATGCATGCTTAGCATTTTTTATGATATGGTTGAGCGATTTCTTTAAATCTTTATGGATGACTTTTCTGTCTTTGGTGACTCATTTGATCAATGTTTACATCATCTAACACTAGTTTTGCAGAGATGTATAGAGAAGAACTTGGTCTTAAATTGGGAGAAATGCCATTTTATGGTAAAACAAGGTATTGTTCTCGGTCACATCATTTCGAGCAAAGGTATTGAGGTTGACAAAGCTAAGGTGGATCTCATTTCTAATCTTCCTCCACCTAAAACAGTCAGAGAAGTAAGATCTTTCCTTGGGCATGCTGGTTTCTATAGACGTTTCATTAAAGATTTTAGCAAAGTTTCTAGACCCTTATGCAATTTACTTGCTAAGGATGTACCTTTTATCTTTGATGATTCATGTCTTGTGGCGTTTGAAAAATTAAAGCGGTTGTTGACATCATCACCCATCATTCAACCCCCAAACTGGAGCTTACCATTTGAGCTCATGTGTGATGCATCTGATTATGCAGTAGGAGCAGTATTAGGACAAAGAATTGATCGAATTCCCCATGTTATTTACTATGCTAGTATGACATTGAATGATGCACAGTTGAACTATTCAACTACTGAAAAACAAATGCTAGCAGTAGTGTTTGCATTGAAAAAATTTCGGTCTTATCTCATTGGTTGTAAAATAATTATATTCACAGATCATGCTGCTCTAAAATATCTTCTCACAAAGAAAGATGCAAAAGTTAGACTAATTTGTTGGGTGTTACTCTTGTAGGAATTCGACTTGGAATTCAAAGATAAAAAAGGGATAGAAAATGTTGTGGCGGACCATCTCTCTCGTCTCCATTTTGACACAATTACAGAGCCATTAATATTGAATGAGTCATTTCCAGATGAACAATTAATGAGTGTGGAAGTATTACCTTGGTATGCTGATATAGTTAATCATCTTGTTACAGGTAAACTTCCAGAGCATTGGACCAAACAAGACAAGGCTAAATTCTTTGCAGAGATAAAAAATTTCTTTTGGGATGACCCGTATTTGTTCAAGTATTGTGCAGACCAAATTGTTAGACGATGTGTCCCAGAAAATTAAATTTAGAATATCTTTCATTCTGCCATGAACAAGCTTGTGGAGGCCAGTTCAGTGCTAAGAAAACAGCGACTAAAGTTTTACAATGTGGTTTCTATTGGCCATCTATATTTCGAGACGCTTACACTTTCTGTTCTTCATGTGATAGGTGTCAACGAATGGGGAGCATTACATGAAGAAACATGATGCCACTAAATCTAATTTTGGTGGTTGAGATTTTTGACGTATGGGGTATCGACTTCATGGGACCCTTTCTCTATTCTTTTGGCCATCAATACATATTGGTTGCTGTTGATTACGTATCAAACTGGGTAGAAGCGATTCCATGTAGAACCAATGATCACAAGGTGGTGATAGGATTTTTGAAAAGCAACACTGTTTCACGTTTTGGATTCCCTCGAGCAATAATCAATGATGGTGGTGCCCACTTTTATAACAAAGCATTCAAAACTCTTTTGACAAAATATTCAATCACACACAAAGTGGCGACCCCATATCATCCGCAAACCAGTGGCCAAGTTGAGATCTCTAATCGAGAACTAAAGCACATATTAGAAAAGACGGTGAGGCCAGACAGGAAAGATTGGTCATTAAGACTTGATGATGCATTATGGGCATATAGAACGGATTTCAAGACCCCGATTGGGATGTCACCCTACCAATTCAGTGCCCATACCATTGACCACCCATCTTCCACTGATGACCAAACTTCTGATTCAAATCTAGCCGTTTCAGATAGCCATACTAAGCCTGACACAGAATCTTCGGCATCCACCAGTGACTGAAAAATCTTATGCTGATATCACCAGAATCCTGATGGCTCAACCTGACCCACAAACCTCTCGGACTGAACCATATGTTCATATTCCTTCTGATGTTGAAGAAGAGATGCCTGAATCTTCTGCCACCAACCAGCCTCCTCCGGCCCAAACTACTTCATCTAGTCAAAAATCATCAAATGGTCCCTAGTTTACCTTTGATGATATCCCATCCTATAAATGGCGTGATCGTCTTAATGAAATGTCTGCCTGGATTGATCTCCAAATGCTCAGATCAGGAGCCACTACTGAATCAGTCCTTAGAGAATTTGCTACTCGTTTTACGGGTGCTCTAAGAGATTGGTTTGACTCTCTTGGTCAATACAGACAATTGCAGTTCGTTCAATTACCAGAAGTCTCTAGTGCTCTTGCCATTCTTCATGATCAGTTTTTAGGAGACCCAGCTGCAGCCTTTGAAGCTGCACGCCGAGACTATCTCAGCATGAAATGTTGCTCCCTCAACGCCAAGGATCTTGATTTCCATTACAAGCGCATGTCCCTGTTATTCTATAAGCTTAATGGATTCAATGAGCCTACACTAAAGCATGTCTTTTTGGCCTCCCTACCAGAAGAACTCCAACCAGACATCCAGCGGCAGCTCACCGCCTCCAATCTTGTCATTGACAATATCTCTCTTGGCAAAATTTTCCAACTCGCCAAAACTTGTCTTGATAAGCTTTGTGAACAGAAACAATTCTTCAAGGACTTGTTGAAAGACAAAGAACTATTCAGAAGTGCCTGTAAAAAGCCTTATCTGCAAATCAAATGCAAACAGAAGAAAGATTGTGATTATAGTCCCAAAAAGAAAAGGCATTTTCGAAAGTTCAAATCTCCAGAATTTTCATCCAGACCCCGCAGGTCCAGAAAACCTTACAGATTCTTCCGAAAGCGGTCTTCTTCTTCCAAAGACTCCAAACGAAGAAAATCCAGCAGATGTTTTATTTGCAGGAAAAAAGGTCATTTTGCCAAAGATTGCCCCAACAAAAGAGCCAAGTCCATTCGTCTTGTAGAACATCTTCAAGCTACTACAGATTACTCTCCTCAAAAGGATGAACTGGAATTCTACTTCTCTGAACAAGATGAACCCAATGATGAAACAGTGTTCGCACTCCAACAGTCTTCTGATGATTCCGACAGTGACCAGTCCCAAGTCATTTTCCATCAACAGCTCTTGTCCCTTGATACTACAGTTCCTATACCTTCCATCAAACTCCAAATCCTGCCTTCAAAATTCCAAAGGCCCATTCCAGCAATTGGTCTTATCGATACTGGTGCACAGCGCAGTATGATAAACCCTCATATTCTCCCACCAGACTCCTGGACCCAATCTGAAGAACATTTCAAAGCTGTTAATGGCAAACTGTTCACCACTTCTCTAATTACCAAAAAACCCATTGGTATCCAGATTTTCCCTAATTGTGTCATTTGGACCAAAGTCATCGGTTCAACTCTTCCTAATAAAGATATTTTGTTAGGATTTGACATCCTTCACCAGATCAAACACCTTCAAATCATTCCCCATGGCATTCGAGTCAAGTCCATGTTCAAACCATTCACAGATATCTTAAAACTCTACAATCTGTCTGAAACCCCTCCATCATATCAGGATGTTTCCACCAAGCTTTTAAGTTTCTGTCCGGAGTCTCATTCTGAATTCACCCATCCAAACCTGTTGTGGAAAAATCAGTCTTTCTTTGTTAAGTTACCCTTCAAACTTAATGAAGACATTAATCCCACCAAAGCCACTCATCCAGGAATGAGTCCTACTGACTTACTCCTAACCCAACAGGAATGTTCTCAATTGTTAGCCCAAGGGTTAATTGAGCCCACAACCTCTCAATGGGCTTGCCAAGCCTTTTATGTTGAAAAGCATTCTGAAATTGTTCGAGGAAAGAAACGCTTAGTCATTGACTACCAGCCCTTAAACATGTTTTTGCAAGATGACAAATTTCCCTTACCTCGCCGACAAAGCATGTTTACTTTTCTCAAAAATGCCCAGATCTTTTCAAAATTTGATTTAAAATCAGGTTTTTGGCAATTAGGCATTGAACCCTCTGAGCGATATAAGACAGCCTTTTGCATTCTTAATGCCCATTTCCAATGGACGGTCCTACCCTTTGGTCTCAAAACTACCCCATCCATTTTTCAAAAATCCATGATCAAAATCTTTCAGCCTCTCCTGTCTAAGGCACTAATTTACATTGATGATATTTTACTTTTTTCAGGATCACATGATGACCATCACCGACTACTCAACCAGTTCTATGATATTGTCCAAAGTCATGGAATCATGCTATCTGCCAAGAAAAGCATCATTGCCACAGATACCATCGAATTTCTTGGTATGATCATAAAAGATGGTCATTACCAGCCAGGAAAGCACATTGCCCAAGAGTTGCTTCACTTTCTAGATCAGCAACTTTCCAAAAAGCAAGTCCAGCAATTTCTTGGAATTATCAATTACATCAGAGCCTTTATCCCACATGTGGACCACTACACTCGTCACCTCTCGGCTTTATTGAAGAAAAAGCCTCTGAGTGGAATGATGACCACACAAATGCTGTCACTACTCTCAAGAAGATTGCGCAAAATCCGCCTCCTTTAAAGTTGATTGCAGATGGAAAGCGCATACTACAGACAGACGCAAGTGATGAATCATGAGGTGCCATTCTCCTTGAAGAACTCAATGGAAAAGAACACTTTATCGCCTACGCTAGTGGACATTTTTCTGACACACAGCAGCACTACCATAGCGTGTTCAAAAAAATCTTAGCGGTAAAGCATGGCATCAAAAAGTTCGAGTACCATCTCATTGGCCACCACTTCCTCATCCGAATGGACAGCTCAGCCTTCCCCAATATTCTTAATTTCAAAGGCCAAACTGTTCCAGAAAAGATGTTACTCCGATTAAAAGATTGGTTTTCCAAATATGATTTTTCAGTAAAGCATATAAAGGGATCCCAGAACCTTATCCCTGATATGCTATCTAGACTCTCAAAACCAGAGACACCTCCCACTCTGTTTTCCACCACATACCATTTTCCAATTATTGCCATGGCTACATCCTTACCTCCCGAAGCTTTTACCAAAAAACCCTTTCCCTTGAATAAACCATTCTCCTCTGTTTTTGCCATCCAAGAGTTTGCAAGAAAAGCTATTTTTCATTTTTTCATGAAAGCTTACCTTATGGCTGACTTATTTCCATTTTCTACTTTCCATCCTGAAAATCTGTTTCTTACAGGTTTAACCCTTGACCCATCCAGATAAATCACTGAAGAAGAGTTATGGTACCTCTGGTGCCTAACTACTCTCTATGCAACCAAGCTCATCCTACCCATCGCCCCCACTTTGTCTCATCTTCTTAATCCAGACAAACCTACCTCTCTCATCTGGACATTACTTGAGTGGTTTTCACCAATTCCATGGTGGAGACAAAAGCTCCAACACTTGTCAGAAATCTACAACCTAGATCGTATGCCACTCTCTGAAGCTCAAATGTGGACATCCGTGTTCATAATTCACAGGCCTTATTTCCAACACCTAGATACACAGTTCTTTTGGACATAGGATCAGGTATACGAATGGTTCACTGCACCACATCCCGCCATCATTGAAAATGAGATCCAGCCTACCTTACATAACTACCTCCACCAGTTAAACCACCAAACTTTGCCACATAAGGATATCGTTCACACCTCCTTAGGCCCACAACATGACCTCATCATGATCCCTACTCCATCAGCCAGATCCAAGCCACCATCCACAGGAATCCTTATCAAAGAAGAAAGGCCAGACTACATTGACTTTCTTTTCCAAGATTCTCAAGACCCTTGGGAAGAATTTCTTCCTCTCAGCCAACACCTTCATCAGTTCCCCCAACCAACAATGGATGAACCTGGACCCTCCGAACTAGGACCATCAACCCGACCTTCCAAAAAATCACCTCGGCCTTCTAAAGTTGACAAAGCCACCCAGACTTCCCCTAAGTATACTTCACAGTGTACTCCACGAGCCTATCATTGCCCTAATCCACCATGCCGTGGTCCCTCCTGCCAACATCCTAAACGTCCAAAGATTCCAAGCAACTTTTTCCGCAAACCGCACCACTCCGGTGATACAGATCCCAATGCAACGGAAAGCTCCTCCGAAGATGACTACATGAACCTCCACTCTCCCTAAAAGTTATTTGTCTTGTTGTCATCATTATGTCTCGTTTTGTCTTGTTGTAATCATGGTTGCTTTTACTTTTACTTTTGCTTTTGCTTTAAGCTTTTGTCAAAGTCATGCTTTATTAAAGCATCTTTGTCCCTTTGTAATAATTAAAGGTGTGTAATCATGTAACTTTTACTTTTACTTTAAAGATAGGGGTCCTGTCCTATCTTTCGGAGATTCCTCCTTTATATAAGGAGATCTCACCTCCTTTGTAAGAAAAAGAAGTTTGCCAGAAATAAACTCGTGTGTTTTCTCTCACCATGAACTTCTAAACTCCTCTCTCTCTCTGCAAATAAAGTTCTAAAGAAAAGAAAAGGAATAAGGATTTTAAATTTGTTCATTTCGAAACTTAAGCAAGTATGCTCTGCACTTGCCTTTGGCAAGGATCCTGTGCATCAGAAAGCTTTTGATCGTTTTCTTATCTGGTTTGGTACCCTGTTTTGACTAATGAAAGTCTGTTTTGGGTTGTATAACCCGACAAGAAAATGAAAATTTTCCCGATTCTCCTTTTTGGTATCTGAATTGGTGCATAGATTCTTTATCCTTGGATGTAGTAGGACGTTGGGATGTGGATGGGTCAGGTGGTGATGTTGATGCTGGTGTATAGCCCGGTGATTGTTGGTCAGGGATAATAGTGGAGGAAAGATTGATTGTGACAGGTCGTGGTTGAGGTTTAAGCTTTGGTTTAGGTTTAGGTGGTGGTGGTAATGGGTTGTCTCGAAAAAGGGTATGAGTCATACCAAACAGCTTAGAAGGCTCATACTGTCGGATAGGAGAAAGCATAGAAGCAAATGGATGGTAAGTTGGACCAATCGAAGGGATAGGAGGCGAGGAGGTAAAAAGGGAAGGTTTTTGTTTGTCAGATTCAATATGAGCAAGCTCAGCTTTTAAATGTCTGATCTCCCTTTCTTTTTTATCAAATTCGGGGCCATGGTAACGTTGGGCAAGCATAGTTCGCAACTCAGAATCAAGTTGAACAATTCTGGACTGGAGGTTCTGGTGGATCTGCTGCAGTTGTGCAGAGATGGAGTCAACCTTCGTTTCAAGGTGTTCAGTCCGTAAACTGATTTTTTCAACTTTGGAATTTATGTTCAACAAAGTATCATTCTGGGCTCTGGCATTTTGAGTTTGCCAGTTGATGACTGATTCAAAAGGTTTGGGTGGTTCAAGATGACCGGCTGAGGTTATGGGTGATGGAATAAAAGGTTTGGACACAACATTTCGTTGGGAATCTGTGTGGGTGTCTAAAGGAGGAAAAGAGGAAGAATAATCTGAGGAAGCAGATGAAAACATCATACAACTCAGAGGTGGAGATGGATCTGGAACAGGTGAGGAGATTGTAGAGGTGCAACGCTTTGCAAGCCATTGGAGTTCCTTTTTATAGAGAGGTAAATGAGCTGATGGAGGAGGAGGATCTTGTGGTGGTGTAGGAGTACTGTGGTGACACGAGGCATGAGATTTTTTCTTAGGTTTCTTTTTCCTTTTGGTTACATAATCGTCATCCTCTTCTCAATCATCCCAGCAGGGACAATCTGGGTCACAGTGGCCGGAACCAGGGACATCCCAAAGGAAATGTCCATTTTGTTTGGCTGGATAAACAGGGAAACCGTTAGAATTGAACCCTGTAATAGGCAAATCTTCTTGAGCTGTCTGAACAGCTGTGATCATGGATGAATAAGTGAAAGAGAGCCGAGGAGGCTCTTGAGGAGCACTGAGAGGCGGTTTAAAGGTCATTCTGACCGTGCCATCTGGTCGCCTTTCAAACATACTTTCCGATGTCTGAACTGGGGCTGTATTGTTATGGAACTGCTCATAGTTTGAGATCCATTCAAGAGGCATAAGCTTAAGAAGTTCTTGGCGAGGAATTTGCCTGGGGATCTGAATGATGGTTGGAATTTGGTCAGATTCAGCTAACACCATGAGAGTGTCAGAGTGGTGTTCTGGAGTGGGTAGATCTAAGGCATGATTCTGAAGCCGATAGACCAGTTGATGGTGTAGGGTGGCTATTTTAGCAGTGGAGATTTGTTCAGCACCTTGGATCTGGACTTGAACTTTCAGGGTTGTGGGTAGATTAGTGTCTTGAAGGGAAAGATTGAAGTTTGGATAAAAGGTGAGTAAGACACTGCCAGCATGTAGGGTTGTGAGTACAGTACCGATAACAGTATCTTGGTACTGTTTAAACCGAGTATCTAGGAGAGCTATACGAGCTGTAACTGGTAAACCTTTGCGCCCATGAAGGGTAAGGATTAGCCGTATTCCGCCTAGATGAAGATGAGTGTATCCTTCACGTTTTCAATTTGAAATGAGCTCTGAAGGAATTTCCAGAGTGACATATTGCTCAGCAGAGGTGGTTTTGAGAGCACACTGATCTAGACGAGATGACTGGATATATTCTTTAGGATGTGGCCGTTTAGTAGAGATAAGGGTACGGATGCTGCGGGTAAAGGAGTTGGGTCGTTTGTACAAATGATAAGGGCTAATAAGAGGGTAGTGGATTCACTTATTTGAGCTGATTCGGGAATATAGGAGTATTCAACAAGGTTTTCGATTTTATCAGCAGTATGGGAAGTGCAAGATTTAGGCAAAGAAAGAGTAGAAGAAAGAGTAACTGGAGTGGAGGAAGTAGAAGCCATGAGGGATGAGTTCTCTCTGCGCCTGAAGACTAAAGATCAAAACAGGAATAAAGACTTAAATTATACTACTTTGAGAAAATGAAAAGGGCCATAAAGAAATTCAATTTTGACATGCAGCAAGCTAGCTCAGAAAGAAGATTACAACTGGCAAAACTTGAGGAAATTCGCAATGATGCCTATGAAAATGCCAAGATTTACAAGCAACGAATGAAAGTCTTCCACGACAAGCACATTATGAGAAAATCTTTCACTCCAGGTCAGAAAGTGCTTTTATTCAATTCTCGTTTGCACCTATTCCTAGGTAAGTTACGCTCTCATTGGTCTGGTCCCTTTATTGTTCATACTAGTTTTTCCACATGGGGCAATTGAAATTAAGGACCCAAAGAACGGTGTCACGTTTAAAGTTAATGGTCAACGATTAAAGCCATATCTAGAGTACCTACCACATGGAGAAGACACCGAAATAAATTTGCGTTACCCATCAGATTTGAATTGATTTTTTTTCTTTTCGTTGATTTGATTTTTTTTCTTTATATTATCTTTTGCTAATTGAAATTATTTTTACATAAGTGTGTTTGTTTAACTATTAAGTTTTTTCTTATCATTTTTAATCATGAGTACCTTACTTAGACCATTCCTCCTGAACATTCTTAAACCACTTCAACGTGTCAAAACTCATCTCAAAAGGAATATTCAATTTTGTAAAACACAACGCATTTGGGCTCTACAACCACCAGAGTTAGTAGCCTATGTTGAGAATCTAGAAAGCCAACTCAAAGACATTGAGAGAAGTGTTTACGACATCCAGTTGGAGCTTGAGGTAAATTCAATAAGAGGACGATTTTAATTTTCTTTGTGTGTTTTAATTTGTTTTTCTATTTGTGTGCTTTAGTTTGTTACCCTGGTGAAGTGGCGGATAACGGTACTCTGTGACAATCAAGTCGGTTACTTCAGTTTCCCATAATAACTGATATTCTGAGGCGAAAGTATGGACAGAAACGAGATTCTAGCAAAGCTTCACAAGCGATTCCCTTCACTTTCTCAGAATGTCCTCCTTAAGATCTATAAAGCTCGGTTCGAACGCATGCGATTACTCATGAAGAATAACATACCTGCTGATATCCGTTGGTTAATTGAGGTGAAAGTACGATTGGCAGATGAGTTACCTCCAAAATTTATTACATACATGCCTGGTTGTTGTAAAGGAAATTATGCAAGAAAACGACGAGTTCAAAGAATTTCTGTTGCTTGTCATAAGTGTGCCAGAATGAGTTGCAATGAAAACCCATGTTCTTTAGGAATGTTGTCTGATAACAGGGAAGATAAGATTCAATTCATTAGGGATGGCTTAAATAAGGAGTCATTGGATGATATCCTTTTGTCTCTTGAAACGCATCCCAGTGGATATGTGCAAGGAGCGATTCTCCAGTTATGCCCATTATTTCAGAAAGAGCATGCACGATATAGTCTAGGGAATCTGACTATAAACAACCCTGTTTGCCAGTTTATAAGAAAACTGGATAGGAAGCCTATCCTTGACCCATAGAGGGCGTTCAAGCCGTTTATGGACATAAAACCAGAGGAAGATGTGAGCCAGTGTCGTAACTACCTGTAAATATCCTTTTACTTTATTGTTATTTTATTTCACTGTTGTTTTATCGTTTGCATTATTGTTTTTAATAATTTTATTACTATTTACTTTTTCCTTTTTACTGTTTCTTTTTTGACTCGTGAGCCATGTGCTTTACACGTTATTTGACACTGACATGTTACCTCATACACAACTGTGACCCACAGCACCAAGACTCTTAAATGTGATTTTTTTTGTCAAGCACTCACAAATTATTTTTGAGAAGTATCACAATGGTAGCTACTCCTAATAAACAATTCAAAAACATTTGTGTGCTTTCTGGATTTAACTATGGCAAACATAAAGAGTTCGTGGAGGCAGCCATAGATCTTGGTCGAAGCATAGCAGCGAGAAAATTACACTTGGTGTATGGAGGAGATAACCAAGGGTTATCAAAAATGGTCTCAGAAGCAGGTTTTATCAGAGGAAGTCAAGTGTTAGGCATCATCCCAAGCGTCTTAAAACCATTAGGTAGTTCGTCTGACTCATCAATTGAAGAAGAGTTAGTCGTCTCAGGTATGCAAGAAAGAATAACTGAAATGCTTAATCATGCTAATGCTTTTATTTTCCTTCCAGGAGAGCTTGCAACACTAGAGGCACTTATCACACTAGCATCTTGGGCCCATCTGCGCATCCACCAGAAACCCATCGGTTTGTTAAATGTCAATAACTTTTATGATAGCTTTATCGCATTTCTTAACCATGCAATAAAAAACTACTTCATTCCTTCCGATGCAAAAAAACTATTTATTTATGCTCACACTGCTAATGAGATACTTGATCTGTTACAAGCTTATAGACCGGAGCCAGACCCCTGGACCTTTGTGTTGGAGCGTCCAAATAATGATGGTAACAGTAGTAGCAGTAAGAAGTACAAATTAGATTTAACTCTCCGCCTGTAAATATTTTCTTCTGTGTTGCACCACCCAGGTGATGTTTTCTAAACTCTACTTCTTTCCTTTAAAACATTGAGGACAATGTTTCGTTTTGGTTGGGGGGAGGGAATAGTCGACAAATATGGAATCTTGGTTAAGTTTTTACTAATTTTTTGTTGTAGAAACTAACTGTTGCTAACTTTTTGTGTTGAAGATGGCTGAATATGGAGTGTAGTTACTCTAGAAACGCATCTTCATTGTTTGAAAAAAAAACCAAAAAATAAAAAAAAATAAAATTTTTTTTCTTTAATAAGTTTTAATGTTCATTTTTCTTCTTCTTTTTATTTTCTCTCTATAAATATACATTTTCCAACTTTTTAGTCGAAAATGGCTGAATATGGAGTGTAGTGCCTCTAGAAACGCATATTCTTAAAAAAAAAAAATCATTTTTTTCTATCATTTTAAGTGTAACTTTCCTAATTAGTTTTTCTACATCATTTTCACATTTCTGCATGCATATTTTCCTTTTATGCTTAGAATAGGTTGGGGGGTAGAATGTTGTTTAAAAAAAAATGTCTGTGATTTGTTTTAACATTGGATGACATGATAAATTTCAAATTTTAGTATTTGTATTATCTTTGGTCTTAAGTGATGTTACGTCATATTTGCTACTTTACATGTTGATGTCGGAGACAAATATGAGTTGCTTGAAGGAATGAACATGTCATAATAAGAACCAAGTGAGTTTTTGAGCCTATTATTTTTCTTGGAAAGTAACCCTTTTGCCCATTCTTCATACAGCTTAGCAGTTTATTATTTTATACACGATCTCTAGATTTCTTTTAAGTTAACCCTTAAAAAAATTGTAAAAAAAAAGGAAAAAAATGTGTATTACTACATTTGGAGGCCCATATAATTAGTAGATATAGACGATTATTTAGAGCCCTAAAAGATGATGGAAAGGCCATCTTTGTCCCGTTTGAGCTTTTCTAGCCATCCCTTTTATCAAATATCCATAGTTAACCCTTTTAAGCCTTTAAAAAAAAAAACCTTTTCTTTGCCAACTTATCATCTTGACCCACTCTGATTTGAAGTATTACCCGATATCTTATAAGTTCCATCACCTATTTATGTTTGAGAAAATGTAAATAATTATTTTGTTTAGTGAAGTTATGCAAAAAAAGAGAAGAAAAAAATAAAAAAAACAAAAAAAAGTTGTTGTTTCAAAAGAATAAAAATAACAATAATAGGTGAAATCCACCTTGCAACTTCTAAAAAAAAAATTCTCTGCATTTTTCTCAAACGTACACTTTGTTTTCCTTATTTTCTTTCTTTGTTAGCCATATCCCTAGCCTACGTTACGTCCTAATAAAAGTCCTTCTTTATTTTAGGGAACTATAGTTTGAAGTAGAAGCTAGTTATGTGGGCTAAAAAGATGTAGTGGTGCATAATAATAATAATAATAAAAAGAGATAAATAAATCGGGTTGACTAACATTTTTATTTGACTTGAGATCGTATTATTTCTAAGCTGAGGGCATATTTCTTTCATCTTGGTGAGAGCATGTGATATCACTTCTTTATTATTTTCTCTCTCAAGTATCATTCATTGGAGTGACTATTTTTATTGGGTTTAATTTCTTTGTGAGAGTGTCACTACTTCTAGTGAGATTTTGGAGTTTGACATGTCAGTCTTGAAAGTAGCTATAACAAAGTCTACTACGCTGATTCATGTGGATGGATGATGTGGGTGTGATGTTGCTTTAGACTGGAGATAATGCTTATACTTTTATTTGATTGCTATCATTAATCTGATTGAATAAACACGGGTGTTTCTAAAAAATATATATATATACTTTGAATTTGAATTTTGTTTTCGCTTTATTTGCTAGGGACTAGCAATAAGCTGGTTGGGGGGTGTGTTGAGTGTTAGAAAGTGCATATTTATAAAGGAGAAAACCGTCATTTTACATTTCAAGTCTTACTAACAACCCTTACTTTTATGTATTTAACCTTCTTGTGATTTTAGGGGCATTATAGTTATTTCACAATAAAGGAGAGATCAGACGGCAAAACAGACATTACTTTTGAACTCAGGACGGTTGAAAACCTTAGGAGGGGCATAAAAGGAAATATGGCACTATTCACATGTACGGTACTATTCACGTGTACGGTACTGTCTACGTTACTGTTCACAACACTGTTCACATAGACGGATCGATAACGTGACATTGACGATAATGTGGCATTGACTGATGAGGTGTCACAATCCTGTTGGACTAAAATTCTTATGTACTGTTGATGGTGACGTGGCAGCATATCAGTGGATGAAAAATCTCGAGTACGATACATGCATTACACAGGATTATTTTCAACCAAACCGCGTTACTGTTCAACCCGGGTCAAACCGTGTTACTGTTGATCCGCGTGGTCAAACCGCGTACTGTTGACTAATGACGTGGCACAATCCTGAGCGTTCAAACTATTTTTAATCCGATGGTCATGATTTACTCCATGTATCTATAAAAAGGGGGCCTCCCCCCTTTAATTTGATATCTCTGAATCCATTTTTGGGATCCATTTTCTGTAATTCCTTCTCTATCTTGTATTTTCTTCGTATTTTAATAAATTTTCATTTTGCCCCTAGTTCAATTATGAGTAGCTAATTTTCTTTCAAGCTTGGGTTGAAGGTGAAGTCTCAACATGTGTCATGCGCTTTATTTGGTAAATTTATTTTCTCTTCCCCTCTAGTTTTTGTGGATGTTTTGACTTCTCATCGACAAATAATACTAATCTTGTCTAGTATCGCCTTGGTTTCACCGGCCCCCTAGTACAAGGTTATTATTATTTGGCACGAGAAGCCCTTAGCACCATATTGATTAGAGCGTGGTTCATGAGGTGTGGATTCCCCCCTCATGATTTAATTGGCATTAATAATGAATATTTAGCCTATGAAGCATGTTGATACGGATCTAGATACCCAAGTACGTCATTTCAATATAATTCTCTTCAATTTATTCTCACCATTTCAATTCCAATTTCAGAATTTATTCTCGCCATTTTAATTTAAGTTTTAGCATATTCCAAATCATTTCCACCACAAATCCAATCACCCATTTACAAAATTAATTCTACACACAATTAAAATCCACCTCCTCGTGGGATCAACACTCGTCACCATTGATCTATACTACAATAGATTTATGCGCTTGCGAGTTCAACAGTTAACTTAAAAGAAATCTAGAGATCGTGTATAATATAATAAACTGCTAAGCTGTATGAAGAATGGGCAAAAGGGTTACTCTTCAAGAAAAATGATAGGCTCAAAAACTCACTTGGCGCTTATTTATGACATGTTCATTCCTTCAAACAACTCATATTTGTCTCCGACATCAACATGTAGAGTAGCAAACATAGTGTAACATCATTTAAGACCAAAGATAATATAAATACTAAAATTTGAAATTAATCATGTCATCCAATGTTAAAACAAATCACACAATTTTTTTTTTAAACAACATTCTACCCCCCAACCTATTCTAAGTATGAAAGCAAAATATGTATGCAGAAATGTGAAAATGATGAAGAAAAACTAATTAGAAAAGTTACACTTAAAATGATAGAAAAAGAAAATGATTTTTTTTTTACTAAGAAGATGCGTTTCTAGAGGCACTACACTCTATATTCAGCCATCTTCGACTCAAAAGTTGGAAAATGTATATTCATAGAGGAGAAATTAAAAAGAAGAAGAAAAATGAACATAAAACTTAATAAAGAAAAAAAAATGTCTGAATTTTTTTTTACTCTACTTTTTTTTTAATTTTTTTTATTATTATTTTGTTTCAAACGATGAAGATGCGTTTCTAGAGTCATTACACTCCATATTCAGCCATCTTCAACACAAAACGTTAGCAACAGTTAGTTTCTACAACAAAAAATCAGTAAAAACTTAACAAAGATTCCACAATTGTCGACTATTCCCTCCCCCCAAGCAGAACGAAACATTGTCCTCAATATTTTAAAGGAAAGAAGGAGAGTTTAGAAGACATCACCTGGGTGGTGCAACACAAAAGAAAATATTTACAAGCGGAGAGTTAAATCTAATTTGTACTTCTTACTGCAGCTACTGTTACCATCATTATTTGGACACTCCAACACAAAGGCCCAGGGGTCTAGCTCCGGTTTATAAGCTTGTAACATATCAAGTAGCTCATTAGTAGTGTGAGCACAAATAAAGAGTTTTTTCGCATTAGAGGGAATGAAATAGTTTTTTATTGTATGGTTAAGAAATGCGATAAAGCCATCATAAAAGTTATTGACATTTAACAAACCGATGGGTTTCTGGTGGATGTGCAGATGAGCCCAAGATGATAGTGTGATAAGTGCCTCTAGTGTTGCAAGATCTCCTGGAAGGAAAATAAAAGTATCAGCATGATTAAGCATTTCAGTTATTCTTTCTTGCATACCTGAGACGACTAATTCTTCTCCAGTTGATGAGTCAGACGAACTGTCCAATGGTTTTAGGACTCTTAGGATGATGCCTAACACTTGACTGCCTCTGATAAAAGCTGCTTCTGAGACCATTTTTGATAACCCTCGGTTATCTCCTCCATACACCAAGTGTAATTTTCTCGCTGCTATGCTTCAACCAAGATCTATGGCTGCCTCCACGAACTCTTTATGTTTGCCATAGTTAAATCCAAAAAGCACACAAATGTTCTTGAATTGTCTATTGGGAGTAGCTGCCATTGTGATACTTCTCAAAAATAATTTGTGAGTGCTTGACAAAAAAGAAACCACATTTAATAATCTTGGTGATAGTGGATCACAGCTGTGAATGAGGTAACATGTCAGTGTCAAATAACGTGTAAAGCACATGGCTCGGGAGTAAAAAACGAAACAGTAAAAAGAAAAAAAGCAAACAGTAACAAAATTATTAAAGACAATAATGCAATCAATAAAACAACAGTTAAATAAAATAACAGTAAAGTAAAAGGATATTTACAGGTAGTTGCAACTGTGGCTCACATCTTCCTCTGGTTTTACGTCTAGAAACAGCTTAAACGCCCTCTATGGGTCGAGGATAGGCTTCCTATCCAATTTTCTTATAAACTGGCAAACAAGGTCGTTTATAGTTAGATTCCCGAGACTATATCGTGCATACTCTTTCTGGAATAATGGTCATAACTGGAGAATCGCTCCTTGCACATATTCACTTGAATGCGTTTCAAGAGACAAAAGGATATCATCCAATGACTCCTTATTCAAGCAATCCCTAATGAATTGAATCTTATCTTCCCTATTATCAGACACCATTCCTAAAGAACATGAGTTTTTATTGCAACTCATTTTGGCACACTTATGATAAGCAATAGAAATTCTTCGAGCTCGTCGTTTTCTTGCATAATTTCCTTTACCACAACCAGGCATGTATGCAATAAATTTTGGAGGTAACTCACCTGCCAATCGTACTTAAACTTCGATTAACCAACGGATGTCAGCAGGTATGTTATTCCTCATAAGCAATCGCATGCGTTCGGACCGAGCTTTATAGATCATAAGGAGGGCATTTTGAGGAAGTGAAGGGAATTGCTTGTGAAGCTTTGCTAGAATCTCGTTTTTGTCCATACTTTCACCTCAGAATATCAGTTATTATGGGAAACCAAAGTAACCGCCTTGATTGTCACGGAGTACCGTTATCCGCCACTTCACCGAGGTAATAAACTAAAGCACACAAACAGAAAAACAAATTAAAACACACAAAGAAAATTAAACTCGTCCTCTTATTGAATTTACCTCAAGCTCCAACTGGATGTCATAAACACTTCTCTCAATGTCTCTGAGTTGGCTTTCTAAACCCTCAACATAGGCTATTAACTCTGGTGGTTGCAGAGCCCAAATACGATGTGTTTTACAAAATTGAATCTGTCTTTTGAGATGAGTTTTGACACGTTGAAGTGGTTTAAGAATGTTTAGGAGGAATGGTTTAAGTATAGGACTCATGATTAACAATGATAAGAGAAAACTTAATAGTTAAACAAACACACTTATGCAAAAATAATTTCAATTAGCAAAAGAATAATATAAAGAAAGAAAAAAAAATCAAATCACCGAAAAGAAAAAAAATCAATTCAAATCTGGTGGGTCACTCAAATTTATTTTGGTGTCTAATCCATGTGGTTGGTACTCTAGATATGGCTTTAATCTTTGACCATTAACTTTAAATGTGACACCATTCTTTGGGTCCTTAATTTCAATTGCCCTATGTGAAAAAACAGTATGTACAATAAATGGGCCAGACCAACGAGAGCGTAACTTACTTAGGAATAGGTGCAAGCGAGAATTGAATAAAATCACTTTCTGACCTGGAGTGAACGATTTTCTCATAATTTTCTTGTCATGGAAGACTTTCATTCGTTGCTTGTAAATCTTGGCATTTTCGTATGCGTCATTGCGAATTTCTTCAAGTTCTACTAGCTGTAATCTTCTTTCTAAATTGTCCTTGCTGCATGTCAAAGTTAAATTTCTTGATGGCCCAATATGCACGATGCTCGAGTTCCACAAGTAGGTGATAAGCTTTTCCAAACACTAGCCTATAGGGTGACATCCCAATCGGGGTCTTGAAAGCCGTTCTATATGCCCATAATGCATCATCAAGTCTTAATGACCAATCTTTTCTGTCTGGCCTCACCGTTTTTTCTAATATGTGCTTTATTTCTCGATTGGAGATCTCAACTTGGCCACTGGTTTGCGGATGATATGAGGTCGCCACTTTGTGTGTGATTGAATACTTTGTCAAAAGAGTTTTGAATGCTTTGTTACAAAAGTGGGCACCACCATCACTGATTATCGCTCAAGGGATCCTATCACCACCTTGGATCTGGACTTGAACTTTCAGGGTTGTGGGTAGATTAGTGTCTTGAAGGGAAAGATTGAAGTTTGGATAAAAGGTGAGTAAGACACTGCCAGCATGTAGGGTTGTGAGTACAGTACCGATAACAGCATCTTGGTACTGTTTAAACCGAGTGTCCAGGAGAGCAATACGAGCTGTAACTAGTAAACCTTTGCGCCCATGAAGGGTAAGGATTAGCCGTATTCCGCCTAGATGAAGATGAGTGTATCCTTCACGTTTCCAATTTGAAATGAACTCTGAAGGAATTTCCAGAGTGACATATTTCTCAGCAGAGGTGGCTTTGAGAGCACACTGATCCAGACGAGAAGACTGGATATATTCTTTAGGGTGTGGCCGTCTAGTAGAGATAAGGGTACGGATGCTGCGGGTAAAGGAGTTGGGTCGTTTGTACAAATGATAAGGGCTAATAAGAGGGTAGGTGGATTCACTTATTTGAGCTGATTCGGGAATATAGGAGTATTCAATAAGGTTTTCAATTTTATCAGTAGTATGGGAAGTGCAAGATTTAGGCAAAGAAAGAGTAGAAGAAAGAGCAACTGGAGTGGATGATGTAGAAGCCATGAGGGATGAGTTCTCTCTGCGCCTGAAGACTAAAGATCAAAACAGGAATAAAGACTTAAATTATACCACTTTGAGAAAAATTGAAGAAAAATCTATTGAAATGACATACTTGGATATCTGGATCCGTATCAACATGCATCATGGGCTAAATAATCCTTATTAATGCCAACTAAATCATGAGGGGGGAATCCACACCTCATGAACCGCTCTCTAATCAATATGGTGCTAAGAACTTATCGTGCCAAATAATAATAACCATGTACTAGGGAGCCGGTGAAACCAGGGCAGTACTAGACAAGACTATTATTATTTGTCGACGAGAAGTCAAAACATCCACAAAAACTAGAGGGGAAAAGAAAATAAATTTACCAAATAAAGCCCATAACACATGTTGAGACTTCACCTTCAACCCAAGCTTGAAAGAAAATTAGCCACTCATAATTGAACTAGGGGCAAAATGGGAATTTATTAAAATACGTAGAAAATACAAGATAGAGAAGGAGTTACAGAAAATGGATCCCAAAAATGGATTCAGAGATATCAAATTAGGGGAGGTAAGGCTCCCTTTTTATAGATACATGGAGTAAATCATGGCCATCGGATTAAAAATAGTTTGGACGCTCAGGATTGCGCCACGTCATCAGTCAAGAATACGCAGTTTGACCACGTGGGTGAACAGTAACACAGTTTGACCCTGGTTGAATAGTGACGTGGTTTGGTTGAAAATAATCCTGTGTGATGCATGTACCGTACGCGAGATTTTTCGTCCACTAATATGCTGCCACGTCACCATCAACAATACATAAGAATTTTAGCCCAATAGGATCGTGACACCTCATCAGTCAATGCCACATCATCGGTCAATACCACGTCATCAATCCGTTTATGTGATCAGTGTCGTGAACAGTAACGTAGACAGTACTGTACACGTAAATAGTACCGTATATGTGAACAGTGTCATTTTTCCTTTTATGCTCCTCCTAAGGTTTTCAACCGTCCTGAGTTCAAAAGTGATGTCCGTTTTACCGTCTGATCTCTCGTTTATTGTGAAATGACCATGATACCCCTAAAATACATAAAATATTTAATTAAAATAAAACACACATAATTAAATTACAAGAAGCTTAAATACATAAAAGTAAGGGTTGTTAGTAAGACATGAAATGTAAAATGATGATTTTCTCCTTTATAAATATACATTTTTTAACACTCAACAACTCCTAGGACCCATGGGAAGAATTTCTTCCTCTAAACCAACATCTCCAACAGTTTCTACAACCAACCATGTTTGAACCAGGATCCTCATCACAACCCTCCAAAGTTGACAAAGCCACCCAAACATCACCCAGGCCAGGATACCGAAGAGATTGCCCTTACCCACCTTGTCGTGGTCCCCACTGTAAGCATCCAAAGCTCTCCAAAACCTTTTTCCCAAAATCCAACCGTGACACTGACCCAGATGAAACAGAAAGCTCATCCGAAGACGACTACATGAATCTCCGCTCTCCATAAAGTAGTTTGTCTTGTTGCTTTCCATAAAGTTGTTTGTCTTGTTGTAATAATTATATTCTACTTTATGGTTTTGTCTTGTATAATTATTAAGGCATGCTTTTACTTTATGCTTTTGCTTTTGTCAAAGTCATGCTTTAATTAGCACATTTTGTCCTTTGTAATCATGAAGGTTGTCATGATGTGTCTTTTTACTTTTGCTTTTGAAAAAGATAGGGGTCCTGTCCTATCTTCCCTGGGAATTCTCCTATATAAAGAATCCTCCCATCACTTGTAAGATAGAAGCTTTCGAAAAAATAAACTCTCGTGTGTTTCCATAAAACCATGAATTTCTAAACTCTCTCTCTCTCTGCAAATGAAGATCTCTAGAGAAAGAAAAGGAATAAAGAATTAAATTTGTTCATTTTGAAACTTAAGGAAGTATGCTCTGCACTTGCCTCTTGCAAGGATCCTGTGCATCAGAAAACTTTTGATGCTTTCTTATCTGGTTTGGTACCCTGTTTTAAACTAAAAGAAAGTCTGTTTTGTGTTAAATAACACAAGATAAAAATGTTTTGAAAGTTTTCCTGATTCCCCATTTGAGTATATCGGCTGGAAACCAAGGTGTGCAGGCTACTGGTCCAAAGGAGATTTAAATATCTTGGCCTGCCAAGGATCTCATCACTCTGGTAAAACAACGCCACGTACTTTTATGGTATCAGAGCCTTTGCCCGAGAGGGGGCAACAATGGCCCAAGGATGTGTGGAGCGTAAGTGCACAAATCACCCGATGGTGGTGCCAGTCCCACATCGCCTGCAAGCGAGGTCCTGGCATTGCTTATAAGCTCTGGGTAGCCCTCACCCTTTAAGAGCTGTTTTGGGGCTGAGTTAGGCCCAGATAAAGAATTATAATCTATTATTAATTGACACTAAAAATATATATTTAATAAGGTTCAAACTATCAGTTTTTCACTTACAGTGTTGCTTAATGCGCTCAAAACTTATAAATTATCTTAATGCTCACCTAATAATTTTATATTGTAAATATTTCACGAATAAAGAAAGAATTAGAATCAGAAGTGGAAAATAAAGAAGATAAATTGTTGGAGTCAGTTGGAATGCATTATTGAGAAGATGTAATTAAAAAAAAAAAAAAGGGAAGTGAGCCATGTATTATTGTGATAGTTAGGTGGCCACTTTGCCACTTGACTATCACTCATTTCTATGTAAATAGATAAGTAATACAAAAATTAAATAATAATAAAATAAAAGGATCGTGTCAAGTTTGTTGCCTATAAAAGGTAACGAGAGGAAGAATGAGAAATACGGAGAGAAGAGGAGAAAGGAGCTAAAGACTGACGCTTAAATAATATTTCTTCTTTTATGTAGTTAATTTTTTTTTTGTAATACATTTAAGAAATTTTTTATTTTGATATAATGTCAACACTGCAATATAATTGTGGCACATTAGGTACTTGATCCCATATTTATCCACACTAATGGTTAGTTAATAATTAAATGCCATAATACTTAAAATACAAATATGAGGGAGTATCATGACCATAATTTGAAATTGAGAGTTAATCCTATAATCTTAGCATTTTTTAGATTGGTTCCCATTAATTTCTTTTTTGTGCTTAATTTTCTTTGTTTAATAATTAACTACTAGATTTCAAGTTCCCTCTAGTTCGACTCTGGACCCATCATGTCATATTATAACTAGACACTCTTATACCACTTTGTAGTATGCACTTTCCATCTGTAATCAACTTTAAAGGAGGCGGATTTTGCGCAATCTTCTTGAGAGTAGTGACAGCATTTGTGTGGTCATCATTCCACTCAGGAGGCGTTTTCTTCAATAAAGTCGAGAGGTGACGAGTGTAGTGGTCCACATGTGGGATAAAGTCTCTGATGTAATTGATAATTCCAAGAAATTGCTGGACCTGCTTTTTGGAAAGTTGCTGATCTGGAAAGTGAAGCAACTCTTAGGCAATGTGCTTTCTTGGCTGGTAATGGCCATCTTTTATGATCATACCAAGAAATTCGATGGTATCTGTGGCGATGGTGCTTTTCTTGGCAGATAGCATGATTCCATGACTTTGGACAATATCATAGAACTGGTTGAGGAGTCGGTGATGGTCATCATGTGATCTTGAAAAAAGTAAAATATCATCAATGTAAATCAATGCATTAGACAGGAGAGGCTGAAAGATTTTGATCATAGATTTTTGAAAAATAGATGGGGCAGTTTTGAGACCAAAGGGTAGGACCGTCCATTGGAAATGGGCATTAGGAATGCAAAAAGCTGTCTTATATCGCTCAGAGGGTTCAATGCCTAATTGCCAAAAACCTGATTTTAAATCAAATTTTGAAAAGATCTGGGCATTTTTGAGAAAAGTAAACATGCTTTGTCGGCGAGGTAAGGGAAATTTGTCATCTTGCAAAAACATGTTTAAGGGCTGGTAGTCAATGACTAGGCGTTTCTTTCCTCGAACGATTTCAAAATGCTTTTCAACATAAAAGGCTTGGCAAGCCCATTGAGAGGTTGTGGGCTCAATTAACCCTTGGGCTAACAATTGAGAACATTCCTGTTGGGCTAGGAGTAAGTCAGATGGACTCATTCCTGGGTGAGTGGCTTTGGTGGGATTAATGTCTTCATTAAGTTTGAAGGGTAACTTAACAAAGAAAGACTGATTTTTCCACAAAGGGTTTGGATGGGTGAACGCAGAATGAGACTCCGGACAAAAACTCAAAAGCTTGGTGGAAATATCCTGATAGGATGGAGGGGTTTCAGACAGATTGTAGAGTTTCAAGATATCTGTGAATGGTTTGAACATGGACTTGACTCGAATTCCATGAGGAATGATTTGAAGGTGTTTGATCTGGTGAAGGATGTCAAATCCTAACAGAATATCTTTATTAGGAAGAGTTGAACTAATGACTTTGGTCCAAATGACACAATTAGGGAAAATCTGGATACCAATGGGTTTTTTGGTAATCAAAGAGGTGGTGAACAGTTTGCCATTAACAGCTTTGAAATGTTCTTCAGATTGGGTCCATGAGTCTGGTGGAAGAATATGAGGGTTTAACATACTGCGCTGTGCACCAGTATCGATAAGACCAATTGCTGGAATGGGTCTTTGGAATTTTGAAGGCAGGATTTGGAGTTTGATGGAAGGTATAGGAACTGTAGTATCAAGGGACAAGAGCTGTTGATGGAAAATGACTTGGGACTGGTCACTGTCGGAATCATCAGAAGATTGTTGGAGTGCGAACACTGTTTCATCATTGGGTTCATCTTGTTCAGAGAAGTAGAATTCCAGTTCATCCTGTTGAGGAGAGTAATCTGTAGTAGCCTGAAGATGTTCTACAAGACGAATGAACTTGTCTCTTTTGTTGGGACAATCTTTGGCAAAATGACCTTTTTCCTGCAGATAAAACATCTACTGGATTTTCTTCGTTTGGAGTCTTTAGAAGAAGAAGACCGCTTTCGGAAGAATCTGTAAGGTTTTCTAGACCTGCGGGGTCTGGATGAAAATTCTGGAGATTTGAACTTTCGAAAATGCCTTTTCTTTTTGGGACTGCAATCACAATCTTTCTTCTGTTTGCATTTGATTTACAGATAAGGCTTTTTGCAGGCACTTCTGAATAGTTTTTTGTCTTTTAACAAGTCCTTGAAGAATTGTTTCTGTTCACAAAGCTTATCAAGACAAGTTTTGGCGAGTTTTAAAATTTTGCCAAGAGAGATATTGTCAATGACAAGATTGGAGGCGGTGAGCTGCCGCTGGATGTCTGGTTGGAGTTCTTCTGGTAGGGAGGCCAAAAAGACATGCTTGAGTGTAGGCTCGTTGAATCCATTAAGCTTATAGAATAACAGGGACATGCGCTTGTAATGGAAATCAAGATCCTTGGCGTCGAGGGAGCAACATTTCATGCTGAGATAGTCTCGGCGTGTAGCTTCAAAGGCTGCAGCTGGGTCTCCTAAAAACTGATCATAAAGAATGGCAAGAGCACTAGAGACTTCTGGTAATTGAACAAACTGCAATTGTCTGTATTGACCAAGAGAGTCAAACCAATCTCTTAGAGCACCGTAAAACGAGTAGCAAATTCTCTAAGGACTGATTCAGTAGTGGCTCCTGATCTGAGCATTTGGAGATCAATCCAGGCAGACATTTCATTAAGACGATCACGCCATTTATAGGATGGGATATCATCAAAGGTAAACCAGGGACCATTTGATGATTTTTGACTAGATGGAGTAGTTTGGGCCAGAGGAGGCTGGTTGGTGGCAGAAGATTCAGGTATATGAACATATGGTTCAGTCTGAGAGGTTTGTGGGGCAGGTTGAGCCATCAGATTCTGGTGATATCAGCATAAGATTTTTCAGAGTCCCTAGTGGATGCCGAAGATTCTGTGTCAGTCTCAGTATGACTATCTGAAACGGCTAGATTTGAATCAGAAGTTTGGTCATCAGTGGGAGACTGGTGGTCAATGGTATGGGCACTGAATTGGTGCATAGGTTCTTTATCCTTGGATGTAGTAGGAGGTTGGGATTTGGATGGTTCAGGTGGTGATGTTGATGCTGGTGTATAGCCCGGTGATTGTTGGTCAGGGATAATAGTGGAGGAAGGATTGATTGTGACGGGTCGTGGTTGAGGTTTAGGCTTTGGTTTAGGTTTAGGTGGTGGTGGTAATGGGTTGTCTCGAAAAAGGGTATGAGTCATACCAAACAGCTTAGAAGGCTCATACTGTCGGATAGGAGAAAGCATAGAAGCAAATGGATGGTAAGTTGGACCAATCGAAGGGATAGGAGGTGAGGAGGTAAAAAGGGAAGGTTTTTGTTTGTCAGATTCAATTTGAGCAAGCTCAGCTTTTAAACGTCTGATCTCCCTTTCTTTTTGATCAAATTATGGGCCATGGTAACGTTGGGCAAGCATAGTTCGCAACTCAGAATCAAGTTGAACAATTCTGGACTGGAGGTTCTGGTGGATCTGCTGCAGTTGTGCAGAGATGGAGTCAACCTTCGTTTCAAGGTGTTCAGTTCGTAAACTGATTTTTTCAACTTTGGAATTTATGTTCAACAAAGTATCATTCTGGGCTCTGGCATTTTGAGTTTGCCAGTTGAGGACTGATTCAAAAGGTTTGGGTGGTTCAAGATGACCGGCTGAGGTTATGGGTGATGGAATAAAAGGTTTGGACAAAACATTTCATTGGGAATCTGTGTGGGTGTCTAACGGAGGAAAAGAGGAAGAATAATCTGAGGAAGCAGATGAAAACATCATACAACTCAGAGGTGGGGATGGATCTGGAACAGGTGAGGAGATTGTAGAGGTGCAACGCTTTGCAAGCCATTGGAGTTCCTTTTTATAGAGAGGTAAAGGAGCTGAAGGAGGAAGAGGATCTTGTGGTGGTGTAGGAGTACTGTGGTGACACGAGGCATGAGATTTTTTCTTAGGTTTCTTTTTCTTTTTGGTTACATAATCGTCATCCTCTTCCCAATCATCCCGGCAGGGACAATCTGGGTCACAGTGGCCGGAACCAGGGACATCCCAAAGGAAATGCCCATTTTGTTTGGCTGGATAAATAGGGAAACCGTCAGAATTGAACCCTGTAATAGGCAAATCTTCTTGAGCTGTCTGAACAGCTGTGATCATGGATGAATAAGTGAAAGAGAGTCGAGGAGGCTCTTGAGGAGCACTGGGAGGCGGTTTAAAGGTCATTCTGACCGTGCCATCTGGTCGCCTTTCAAACATACTTTCAGATGTCTGAACTGGGGCTGTATTGTTATGGAACTGCTCATAGTTTGAGATCCATTCAAGAGGCATAAGCTTAAGGAGTTCTTGGCGAGGAATTTGCCTGGGGATCTGAATGATGGTTGGGATTTGGTCAGATTCAGCTAACACCATGAGAGTGTCAGAGTGGTGTTCTGGAGTGGGTAGATCTAAGGCATGATTCTGAAGCCGATAGACCAGTTGATGGTGTAGGGTGGCTATTTTAGCAGTGGAGATTTGTTCAGCACCTTGGATCTGGACTTGAACTTTCAGGGTTGTGGGTAGATTAGTGTCTTGAAGGGAAAGATTGAAATTTGGATAAAAGGTGAGTAAGACACTGCCAGCATGTAGGGTTGTGAGTACAGTACCGATAACAGCATCTTGGTACTGTTTAAACCTAGTGTCCAGGAGAGCAATACGAGCTGTAACTGGTAAACCTTTGCGCCCATGAAGGGTAAGGATTAGCCGTATTCCGCCTAGATGAAGATGAGTGTATCCTTCACGTTTCCAATTTGAAATGAACTCTGAAGGAATTTCCAGAGTGACATATTGCTCAGCAGAGGTGGCTTTGAGAGCACACTGATCCAGACGAGATGACTGGATATATTCTTTAGGATGTGGCCGTTTAAAACATAACAATTTTCATTCAGATGAGATCTAATCAACACACGATTTAAAACATAACAAGCGGTGTTAACAACCTCGGCCCAAAAATACTCTGGCAAAGAATTTTCATTCAACATGGTCCTAGCCATTTCTTGAATTGACCTATTCTTTCTCTCAATAACTCCATTTTTTTGTGGAATTCTAGCTTATGAAATTGATGTACAATGCCTAAATTATTGCAAAAGGTTTCAAAATGCATGGTTTTCAAACTCTCCTCCATGATCACTCCTAATGCATGCAATACCATACCCCTTTTCATTTTGAATTTTTATACAAAAAACTTTCAATGCATCAAGAGCATCATCCTTATTAGATAAGAATAATCCCCATGTATATCTTGAAAAATCATCAACCATTGCAAAAACATAGTACTTCCTACTCAAGTTAGCATACTTGAAGGTCCAAATAAGTCTATGTGAAGTAATTGAAGGGGTTTTAAAGTAGAAATATGAGTTTTACTTTTAGAAGTTCACAAATTCTATCTTTTTGAAAACTGATTTTTGGAAGACCTTAACTAAATCATTTTTAAAAATCTTTGAAATTAAATCCATGCTTGCATGTCCTAGTCTTCTATGCCATAACCAACCATCATCATGCAATGCGGAAAAACATTTATCATGTGTAGATGCACAATCTATATCAATGGTATAAACATTAACTCATCTATTTCCTAAAAACAAAATCTTGCCATCACATGCATTTTCAATAACACATCTAGTCTTATAAAAATAACTTTATAACCCTTATCACACAATTGACTAATGCTAAGCAAATTGTGTTTCAAGTTTTCAACCAAACACACATTTTCAATAAGAGTAGAGGATACATTACCAACATTGCGAATACCAATGATCTTTCCTATCGAATTATCTCCAAAGGAAATGTTTCCACCGTTCTCGATCTTGTTAAAACTTGAAAACCAAGAGTAATTCCCTGTCATGTGTCTTGAACATCCACTATCCAAATACCACTTGTTGTTCTTTTTTTTTTATCCTTGAAGAATTTTTTTTAAGTTTTAGGTATCCAAAACTTCTTGGCTTCTTGAATGTTAGCAATTGTCTTTTTGGAACCCAAAAAGATTTTACACCATAATATGCATTTCTTTTCATTGGACATCTATTTTTCATGTGACCATCTTGATTACAATAATGACATACAACTTGATTGTTAATGAAGGTACTCTTCACAAAAAAGAGATTAGTTATTAATTACCAGCCACTTAATTCTTTTCTTAAGATACGTTTCCCCTTCCAAAAATCCAGACCCTGTTTGTTCATCTTCAAAGGGCTCGTATCTTCTCTAAATTTGATTTAAAAGCTGGTTTTTGGCAACTTGGTATTTCACCAGTTGACCATCACAAAACTGCCTTTTGCATTCCAGATGTCCATTATCAATGGACTGTTATGCCCTTTGGTCATAAAGTTGCTCCTTCATTATTTCAAAAGGCCATGAAAAAATCTTTAGTCCTATTCTCCATCATGCTCTGGTCTACATTGATGAATTTTGTTATTTTTCTCTGACCATGAGAGACACCAGAAGCTCCTTTTAGATTTCTTTCATATTGTGCAGGCACATGGAATCATGCTTTTCGAAAAGAAATGTAGCATAGGAAATGAATCAATTGACTTTCTTGGCATGATGATTAAAGATGGCCACCATCAACCTGGTCCACACATTGCAACTGAACTATTAAAGTTCCCGGACACAAATCTCACCAAAAAGCAGATCCAACAATTCCTCGGGATTGTTAATTATGTCCGTGATTTTGTCCCAAAAGCTGCAATCCACACAAGCTAGCTGTCACGTATGCTAAAAAAAAAAGTGCCCTCCATGGGGCCCAGCATAAACAGAAGCTGTCAAGCAGCTAAAGGTGATTTCCAATCACCTCCTCCACTCAGAATTCCCACAACTGGACAACACATCCTCCAGACTAATGCCAGCGATGATTACTGGAGTGCCATTCTTCTCGAAGAAATCAATGGAGTGCGTCATTTCTGTGCACATGTAAGCAAACAATTCAAAGACTCTGAAAAGAACTACCATGTGAGCTACAAAGAGATTTTGGCAGTCAAGTATGAAATTAAAAAATTCAAATTTCATCTAATCAGCCACAAATGTTGCTCCCTGACAAGCAACTGTTCAGTCTCAAAAACTGGTTTTCTAAATATGATTTCACTGTTCAACACATAAAAGGCAACCAGAACCTCATTCCAGACTTCCTTACACGACCAGCTATAAATAAACCCTCACTCATTTCCTCAATCCAAACCATTCCCGTTATAGCCATGAATCGCCAACTTCCTTTCAAAGCTCTCAACCAGAGAAACTTTCCCATGAACATCTCTTTCCAATCGGCTTACCAACTTCAAGATTTTGCAAAGAAGTTCCTTTACAGGTATTTCTTTAATGTCTAAACCAAAAAAACCTAATCGTTTTCCTAACCTTTGCATGGAGCACCTGTTTCTCACAGGCCTCACTCTCTCCTCTCTATCCATCTGTGAGGATGAGCTTTGGTACATGTGGTGTCTCACCACCTTGTATGCTACAAAGCTAGTTTTCCCCGTCAAACCAGTCCTAACTCACCTTACCAATCCTGAGTCCTCACCAGACCTTCTATAGACTCTCCTCGAATGGTATTCCCCACTCACATGGTGGCGTAAACAACTCCAGAATCTGTGTACTTTTCACGGATTAGACAGAATGCCAGACTAGGAAGCCAACATATGGACTACAGTCTTCATCGTTCACATGCCCTACTTCCAGCACCCAGAGACAAGAGACTACTAAACCCAAGACATGGCATATGAATAGAGAACTTATCCTCATCCTTATACCATCATCCATGATACATCGGTCACTTCCGTTCTTAAAGCCTATCTCATGGAACTTAACAATGTTCATCCACCTGCCACAAACATTCACCACACCTCTATTGGACTATTACACACCCTTGAAATAATTCTAAAAGCACAAGGCTGTACTCCGGGTTCAAGTTCAAGTCCTCAAGGAATCCTTGTCATGGAACAACGTCCTAATTACACCAACGTCTTATTCTAAGACGCTCAAGACCCATGGGAAGATTTTCAGTCCCTTCTCCATACTAAAAATCCCCATTATACTGTCACCAACCCAGACTCTCCTGCTGCATCTACATCACAGCACATGTTTGCAGCTGATGAAGAAAAATATCAGCAAACTGAGGCGTATCTAGACCAGAGATAGATACGTCGGCACAAGCGCCAATATGAGAAAGAGACAGGAGACGTGTCACCATCGCGCTATCCATCCACTCCATGATGACAATTTTTCGCCATCACACAGCTTTTGATGCAACAGCCCATGTGACTCCCGTTTGCTTTGAATGTTTTATGTAAAAGTCTTAGTCGGTGTGCTTTACTTTCTGTTTTACTTTGTCTTATGTAAAAGTCTTAGTAGGTGTGCTTTACTTTCTATAAAGTAGGTGCTTTACTTTCTAAAAAGGTATGCTTCAGTTGTAGGCAGGAGTTAATCGGAAATAAATTCAAGTTTCCTTACATTATGTTTCTCTAAATCTTTTCTCTCTTCTAGGAATCAAAGAAATTATTTGGGTTAATAATGATACGCTCACCTCTAATTCTCCATACTGAGTATGCTCTGCACTTGCCTTAAGCCTAAGGATCCTGTGCATCAGAAAGGTCCTATTTTATCCTCCAAAACCGATTTTTATATAAAGAAAGTGTTTTCTCACAACGTTCACCCTCTTTGAAGGCCATGAGTGCCGTGTTTTCGGGTGGTATTGTGAAAAACTGTTTTCAAATATGATTTTTGGATTTGGTATTTGATGGATAAATGTATATCAGCTGGAAACCAGAACTTGCGGCCTACTGGCCCTAAGGACAGACTTCGTTCTGTTGTAGATCTGGTGTAACAACGCCACGTACAACTATGCCATGGATGAGGGTATAAAGATGAGGATAAGTTCTCCATTCATATGCCATGTCTTGGGTCCAGTAGTCTCTTGTCTCCTGCCTACAACTGAAGCATAATGTGCCTTATATAGAAAATCATCGAGGACAGGACCCCTTAAATGATTATAATCGATAAGTGCATGATGAAGGATTGGTTCAAAGATCTTGATCATGACCTTTTGGAAAAGTGAGGGAGCTACTTTAAGGCCAAATGGCATTACTTTCTATGAACAAATAAGGATTGGATTTTTGGCAAGGGGAACTTATCATCTTTAAGAAAACAGTTGAGAGGCTGGTAATCAATAACAAGACGTTTTTTGCCTCTAATTATTTCAGACCTTTTTTCCACATAAAAAGCTTGACAAGCCCATTCTGAATCTATGGGCTCAATAAGACCTTATTTTAGCAACTGGGAACATTCTTCTTGGGCTAGTTTCAGGTCGGTCGGAGTCATTCCTGGATGGGTAGCTTTGGTTGGGTTAACATCTTTGTTAAGCTTGAAAGGGAGCTTAATAAAGAAGTTTTCATTTTTCCAGAGAGGGGCAGGATGAAGAAATTGACTATGACTTTCTAAGAAAACGGGATTTGAGAGGATCATAAGAAGGAGAAGAGCTTGAGATGGAGAACAATTTCAGGGAATCTGTATAAGGTTGAAACATATGTTTATAACGAATTCCTGAAGTTGTTATATGGAGCTCTTTAACCAGGTGAAGGACATCAAACCCAATTAAAAGATCTTTGTCACGAAGATTGGATCCAACAAGCTTGGTCCAAAGGACACATCCTGGAAAAAACTGAATACCAATGGGTTTTTTGGTAATCAAATCTGTATGAAATAGTTCTCCATTAGCAGCTTTGAAATTTCCCAAAAATGGGATGGAAGGATTGAAGGATTAAGCATACTCTTTTGAGCTCCAATATCAACAAAACCAATGATGGGAACTGGTTTGTCAAATCTTCCGGAGAGAAGGTGGATTTTAATTGGAGGGATGGGAATGGCTAGTTGGACTTTCTGAATCTGTTGAACAGTTTGAATTATAGAAACATTGTCAGACTCAGAATAATCTTCTTTTTAGCAAGAACAAAAGCTATTTGTTCATCATAATCTTCTTGTTCAGAAAAGAAGGATTCAAGATCATCATTTTCTGAAAGTAATATGGAATCCTAGAGATGCTCAATAAGCCTGACTGACTTTGCTGGTCTGTTTGGACAATTTCTCGCAAAATGTCCTTTCTTTTTACAGATAAAACAACGGCTGCTCTTGGATTTAGAGGACTGGTCAGGGTTCTTTTTTCTAAAAAATTGATAAGGTTTTTTTAGATCTAGAAGGTATGTGGCTTTTCTTTTCTGAGTTTCGAAATTTTCGACAGTGGGATTTCTTTTTGGTTGAGCAAGTGCAATCCTTCTCACTTTTGCACTTAATGGAAAGGTGGGATTTTTTACAGGCACTTTTGAAAGGCTGTTTGTTTTCTATGAGGTTTTTGAAGAATTCCTTCTGGTCACAAAGTCTTTCCAGACAATAGATTGCCAACTGATAGATTTTTCCCAAGGAGAGGTTGGCGATGTCCAGCTGGTGAATTGTGAACTGTCTCTGAAGTTCTGGTTGAATCTCCTTTGGAGTTTTGAAAGAAATGCTCATAATTGGTTAGCCATTCCCAGAGACAAGAGACTACTGGACACAAGACATGACTTTGATGGTTGTTGGAAGGTTGGGATCCTCAAGAGAGAGGTTGAAATTTGGGGGATCATTAAAACCGTTGAGCTTGTAATACATTGTAGACATTCTCTTGTAGTGAAAATCTAGATCTTTAATCTGGAGAGAACAACACTTCATTAAATGGAATTCTCTTCTGGTTTGTTCATTTGCAGCTGTAGCTTCTCTTTTTAGAGCCTCGTGGACGGACGAAAGAAGACTTCTGAAATATGTGCTTGAATCACTTGGAGTTGTCTGTACTGACCCAAACTTTTATATTTTGTTTTTCTTATTAGCCCTTCTTTGTTAGTCATGTCCCTAGCCTACATTACATCCTAGTAAAAGTCTTTGCTTTTAGGGAACTACGGTCTGAAGTAGAAGCTAGTAATATGGACTAAAAGTTATGGTGCATCAAAATGGAAATAAATTAGTTTGGCTAGTAATTCCCTAGACTTGAGATCATTTTGTTCTACATTGTGGGCATTATTCTTAGTGAGAGTGTGTGATATTGTTTTACTATTCTCTCAATCTACCACTTTTTAAAATAATTGTTTTTCTAGGGTTTATTTTCTTTTGAGAGAGTCACTCTTAACCCTGAAATTTTAGGGTTTAACATATCATTCTTAAAAGTGGCTTGATTAATGTAACTCTGATAATTGATCATTTTAGATAATTTTACATAATTGATTTGTGTGGGTGTGATTTTCTTTAGGCTGAAGACAATGCTTATATTTTTATTTCATTGTTATCATTAATCCAGGGAAAGAAGTAAACATAATTTTTTTAAAAAAAAGATTTCAATAAGTTGGTTGGGGAGTGTGATTAACACTAAAAAATATGCATTTAATAAGGATAAAATTATCAATTTTTCACTTACAATGTCAATTAATGCGCTCATTATTCCTAAATTATCTTAACACTCCCCAAATATATTTTTTTGTTAAAATTAATTTTTAATATGTTAATTTTATTTTTATTTTATATTATAGATATATTTCAAGAATAAATAGGTGTTGGAATCTGGGAGCGGGAAACAAAGAAGAATTGATGGAGCCATTTGGACTGCATTATTAAAGAGATGTAATTAATAAAAAAGAAAAAAAGAAAAAGTGAGCAAATATGCTTGTGATAGTTAGGTGGCTATTTTGCCACTTCACCATCACTCTTCTCTATGTATATATATTATAAAAAACAAAATAAAACAAAGAAGAGGATGCATTCTTCTTGCCTATAAAAGGTAAGGGGACGAGAGCTGAGGGGGAGCTGAAGAGAACGGGAAGAGAGCTGGGAAACACTCTTTCTTTCTTTTGTCTATTTTCTTGTTTCTCTGTGTAATCAATTTTCTTGTAATATATTTCAGAAGTTTGTAAAAAAAAAAAAAATAGTGTTTTGTCTTTTTCAATATGGGTGGCTAATTCTACTAAGTTAAGTTGAAAGGTGAAGCCCAAGATTTCAAATTATTAAATTAATTACTTTCTCAAGTGAGTTTTAAGTTTATTTTATTCTTTTTTGGTTATTTTATATCATGTTAATTTGTAGATTTCCTTGGATTGATGTGGTACTTTGATATAATGTCAACACATTAATATAGTTGTGACACAATAGGTACTTGATTTTGTATTTATCCACACACATACTTAGTTAAGAATTAAATGACATAATAATTAACTAGTAAAAGTGAGGCAAACTATAAAAATAAGATAGTATTAAAACCATAGTTTGAATACTAAGAGTGGATCCTATAATCTTAACATATTTTTATATTGCTTCCTATTAATTTCTTTTCCTACATTTAATTTTCTTTATTTAATAAATTGACTACTTGATTTTAAATTTCTTGTGCTTTGACCTCAGACTCACCAGGTTATATTATAACTACACTTTTATATTTGAGAGTAACAACATTTTTTAGTCGTGTCAGCCAGATTGCAATCAAGATTGTGAGATATTTTCATTTGAATGCATGTTATATATTTTTTAAATAAATAAACCGAGCCTATAGACCAATTGATGGTGAAGAGTTGCAATTTTTGCAGAAGAGATTTATTTGGCTCCTTGAATTTGCACTTGGACTTGCAAGGCAGTGGAGAGATTAGGGTCTTGAAGAGAAAGGTTAAAATTGGAATAGAAGGTGAGCAAAACACCTCCAGCATGAAGAGTGGTTAAGACAGTACCAATAACAGCATCTTGGTAATGTGTCAACACCTAGTATCCAATATAGCAAGTCTGGTTGTGACTGGGAGTCCTTTCCCAGCAGGTTTGTTATTATCAAACTTAAAGCCACACAAAATTTAAATTACCAAACCCACCCCCAACCCACTGTGGGTTTTTTTTTAAAAGAAAAAAACTCACCCATTACGGGTTTTGACAATTACCAAACTTGCAAGGGTATTCGATGAATTTTTTACAGGTTTCCACATTTAAAATCATAAATGTTCAATATGTAAATTTATAATAATAATCTAAAATTTCACATAACATACTCAATTCTATATTTAATCAATATAAATGAAAAATTAAAATTTCAACATCAATCCAACAAAAATCTTCAAACTTGAGTATAAAATACACAAATTTATAATTAAAAAAAACCACAAACTAGCATTTAAAAATAACAATTATCATTTCATATTATCATTCAACACAAATTCTAAGAGAAGATCTTCATTTCATTCACCATCATTAGCAGTCATCCAACGCAATTCCTACAATAATAATTAAATTAATATTTTCTAAAAAATAATATGTTTTAAATACTAATCCGAAGAAAAAAATTATAATAATGAAATAATTCATGCATTAAGTTAAAGAATAATAGTCTATACAAAATTATAATAAGTATATAATAATCCATGCATTAAATTAAAGCCCGTTAGGACTTAGGCATATTGTAACTTGCACACACGTTTGCACTTTACAATATTTACTTTATATATTTTTAGATGGGTTGGCAAATATCCATGCAGGTGCCGTCGGATATTTGGGTAATACCAAACCACCCACAACCTAGTGCGGGTTTCAATTTACAATAGCAAACCCGCCCACAACCCACAAAATTACCCACAATAGGTGGGTTTTTGCGGGCGGGTTTAGGCGGATTTGCAAGTTTGTGGATATCATTGCCACCCTTAATTTTGTTTCTTGATGCAGCCTATATCCTTATGGATTCTTAAACTTTCATTAAATTAAATCTAAAGAGCATATTATGGATTGTTTCTTAGAAAAAGATTAAGTAAAGAGTTTATTTTACTTGGCAACTATGTAAGGAAAGATTAAGGTAATTGAGTTTGAAAATTATCTTATGATTGTTGTTTTCAAAAGAAATTAAACGATGATTCAGATAATTGAATTAAAATCCAATGTTTAGTGGTGGAGAATAATTTCATAATCATACTTTGCATCATATTTCAACCTCTTTAAAGTTATCTCTACGATTTTAAATTTTCGACTTTAAATTCTTTAATTTACATAGCAAATCAATTCCAAATCCCCCCAAAATTTGTGTGCATATTTGTTAGTATGTCCTTAGTAGATTTGGAAGTTTGAGCTAATTTCATTAAATTTAGATAGGGCTTTTAATATAAAATTAATACTTTAGGTTAGTTTTTGTGTTTCTTGTCTTTTTGTGTTAATAACTAATTAATTGGCAATAATCTTCTATAGGAATGATCCTTGCTTGATTCTATACTTAATAATGATAATATTTAACTCAAGCTTTTACTTTATGTGCTTTCAGGTGATATTAGAGACATAGTCAAACTAATCAAGAATTGAAATATAATTGAACACGTTACAGGTGAATACACCTTCTCATAATCAATATCAAGTCTCTGTGAGAAAACTTGCACAACTAGTCATCATTTATATCTATGGGCTTGGCCCATATATGGGGTATTTGCTTCTTTAGAAGGTAGTGTCCCTACAGTGACAGGTCTCATCAACAATCTTTTACTTTGAGCGAGCATTTTTACTTATAATTCATTAACAATAAAGGATCCTGACTTTTCATTAACAATAATAGGATCCTGACTATTATTCATTAACAATAATAGGATCCTGACTTTTCATTTTTCTCTTCTATAGAATATTGTCCTTTTAACCAAGAGGTTTAGCATGCTTTAGGCATGCGAAAGACAATTCATCAGTTGTCTTTTTTCAAAATATTCAATAGGAACAACTATCTGGCCAATTACATTTGCAGTTATTATACATGACTTGGTTACTTTGGATGTCTTAGTAAAAGCATTTGCCAAGCCATTTATAATTTGCTATAATTGAATTATCCTCCACATTTCACCTCGCTCTGAGTTGTGCGGGAATCTAAATGAGATAATTTTGTTACTTACCACGAAAGCTTACACCTGTTATAAAGTGAGAGATTTTTCTCTCCTACTGGAGGAAATTTTATCTCATCAAATTGACAGTCGACAAAATGTGCAGTTGATAAATCACTTGTAATAGGCTCATGATATGTGATAATAGATGGTGATCCAAACCCAGATAAATGGCCAAATATCATTAGGTGATGAAGAAGGAATATCATTGCCTTGGCATGTTGTTGCCAGGCTTGATTTCATGGCCGAGACCTATGGCATCAAGGCAAGTAGTTTTGGCCAAAAATGTTGAGGGCTTCAAATTCAAGCTTTATTAGGTTAGCCATTTTCAAGTTCTTCAAAATCTTCTGATATCTTAAAAGATCTTTAAATTCTAAAATTAAAACTTTGTTCTTTAATTATTTCTCCAAATTCTTGAAATCTTGACTTTTCAATATAGAATGTTAGTAGAAAAATAAACAGAAACTAAATCTTACTTTTTAATATAGAAGATGTAAGTTAATGACAATCACAAAGCATACCTGTAGGGACAGTTTTTTAAATAAATATAAAAAGATTAAGGACGTATAATATTTTCTGTACCAGAACAATGTGGAAAATGTACTAAATATAAAATTATTGTAAATAAAAAGAATTTAAAAGACAAATGAAAGAAGCCAAATTGAGATGGCAGAAAGCTTAAGCTTTCTTTATTTTCAATCTCATTCAAGTATATCCCTTTTTTTAAGAAGTCATTCAAAGTGTATCTGATCACAAAGAATTGTCGCCTATTTATTGTCCATTTGCACCGGCCATTTCTTCGCAAATCAAATTGATGAAGGGCAGAACCTCGCTTCTGAATATATTTTACGCATCATAAATTGTGTAAGTGTGGGAATTGACATTAATTCTTGAAAATGCCTAACCGGGAAAATAAATAAATAAATACAAAGAAGTACACCCAAATAAATAAATAATACCATTTTTCAAACTCCATTTATGTTAAGCCCAATAAATACTTTTAATTAAATCCCAATATCTTCTCTTTTCTTAAGTTCATTTGTCAACCCTCAACTTCTTCAAGTGAAATTTTTGTGAAACTACAAACAGGATAACAAGTTCTATGTTTACCAGTAAAATAATAAGGATCATGAGAGCTGAATGATTAAAGAAACTAAGATCAAAGTTCACCATGATTATCAAGTTTCATCCATTAAAATACTCCGTTTGGCTGTTCAAGACACGTTAACAAATGTTCAAAGATAAATGAACGATAAAGAAATAATCACGAAAATCCGAATACGCAAAATTTCGCCAAAAATTTTCTGAAAAAAGGGTAAAAAAAAAGTCTAATTGGGTACAAACTAAGTGACTCAATTACTTTCTGTATAGAAGGAAGAAACATCGGTGAAAAAAAAATTACAACAAATTCTTCACAAATAATTCCGCAGCACTTTACTAACAGATTCCATACTAGTTAAATTACATTTATGCTGCATTTTTCTGATATCTTCAATGAGATCAAAAAATTAGAGAGAAGAAATATTAATAACCAAAAAAATAATAAAAAAGAAAAAGAATGCCACCAAACGATCACTTATACTGTAACCATATCCTCTCCCCTTCTCTGTTCTGCCACATCAGCCAGTCTTTTCCATGTCAACTCTCGCTGCTCCTCAACCTCTTTGGCCCTGGACTCTTTCTCTTCGTACTGATTCTGGCACTCTTCAAACAACTCTGCGTCCATATCCAAGAACATCTTCCGAACATTAACAGTCAGCCCATGAACTGCCTGGTTCCAGTGAGACTGGATATTCTTCTCCAATGCCTCAAAAATGATAGGTAGTATGACATTTCGGTTTTGGGCGATTAAGCTCACAATGTGCTCATTATTCCACAGGAAAAGTGCTCGTTCAGCAACCTGCAATGCAAATTGCCTGAGCAAAGACTTCAAAGTAAAAGCTAGTTCATTACTAAAATGAAAAAGATAAAGCCACGTAAGCTCCAACATTTCTTAAATGCTGATAAATACAAAATACATTCTTATTCAGCAAGTATCTGATCCCTAAACACTTCAAGATGTGACTATATGGGAACAAAAGCATCAAACTTTCCTCATCCACAAAAGCTAACACGTTTTGAAATTTTAGGTCCAACTCATTATATGACATGTCACAATATTATGCTCTGTCTACAGAATGAAAGATAATTCAAAATTGATTCTAACCCATCAATTACAAATCAACAACTAGGATTATCTAAAACCAGTAACAGATAGGAGAAGACTAACAAACTAGCATGAAATACAAGTATCTGTCACCCCATATCTCCACTGATTTCACTCTAAGATGAATTGATCAAGAATTATAATCACTTCAAAGGCAACTAGAAGGAACGAATAGGTGAGGATGGCAAAGCAAATAAGAAAGAAATTTTCCCACAGTAGGAAGAGTAAAAGAAGCATTGTTGACCACCAGTTCAGATAAAATGCGACTCAAAAAGCAAGGCACCAACACCAAAAAGCAAAGAAGTAAAATAGGTTATTCAGCAAACTAAAAAATGATTGGATAATCAACCTAATTATACATGTAGAGTGCCAGAAGAGGAAAACCAGTGAAATGTTAATTTTAAATAATAAAATCACAAAGTGCAGGAACAAAGAAAAGAAAAGGTTCATGTTATGAATGAAAGATCATTGGTCACAATCAAGGCAATAAATATTTGACACAATCCATAACCCTGTTGGTACTAGCAGCTATATATATAGGGAAATTATCTGCGAACCACTTGTTAAATGTCAAAAGTACATGTAACCACCAAAGATTTCTGACAATATCACTACACTATCTCTAGTTTTCAATTTCGGTTGCCACATTAAAATCTGTTAAAGAATCTTTATGAAAAGACCACTTTAGCCCTAAGAGTTATCCCTTAAATTAAAAAAAAATTCAAATTTATTAATTTACAAAAAAGTACCCGACTTTAACATTTCCAATCAAAATAACAAAATACAACATGATCGAACAAAAAAAAACATGCCCTAAATCTAAACGACAACTAGTCAATAAATCATGTTCCACTCTTCAACAGCCGATTTCAGTCACACACTAACTCTTCATTTAAGAGTAACAATGGCAGGGACAATGATGACCCAAATTTCGCCACGACTGCATTTTGGATTATCAGACTTCAGTAAAAGGGAATGGGTTTGTGGAGAATTGAGAGGAGGAGGAGGTGATATTGAAGCCACTGTTGTGTCCATCATGTTTTTCAGTTAGACAAGGTTCTTTGCTTCTTCTTTTTTAAATATAAATTTATGGTCTTTAAATAAGTTATTACGGGGGCATGGATCTGATCATTCATGACTATTGCTTATAGCAAATTTTCTAATGTGAACGAGCTGCTTCAAAATTCAAAGTAGATCCAATTCATAATATAGTTTTACATATTTCTCATAAAAATAGTAAAAAGAAAAAATTCTTGTCTTTACTCTCTTATAAGTATTAAATTGAAATATGCAAATGGTTGGGTAAAATTAAAGTTTCACCCTTTGACATCAGCACACTTCAACAAAGTTAACATCAAAAAATGCTGGTTGATACATGTTGCAAACTAGTGCTGATGCAAAGCTGTTATTAGATATACTTGGTGGCTACATGTACTTTCGATATTTAATAGGTGGTTTGCAGATAATTTCACATATATTATAAGGAAAGATGCAATTTAAAGTGAAAGATTGAGGTAAAGTATAATTACACAAAGAGAGATGAAAATAATACAGAAACAACAGCTATGAAAAATCTGCATGACAGAAAGCAGGAAAAGAAATAAGATATGAAAATTCCAAGACGAAACAAATGGGTTAAATCAACAATTTCCCTTCGTCAGAAACAAACTACAACAGCATAATATACTTAAAACAGTGAATACTAACAGAACTAGCACCACTATATTTTTATCCAAAGCAACACCTAGTAGTAATAGCACACTAGTTCGTCTCCCATCCATACTAGTCCCAAATTAATAGCTGCCACAGTTCTATCAATTCATTAACAGATATAAGCTTCTCCAAGAGATCTCTAAAACCTCCCTAAAAATAGCTCAGCAACCTACCTCGCTAGCTAGGTACCTGATTGGCAAGGGATTGCACTATAGTGTAGACGTCATATTACATTACAGTCAAGGATCTAAGGCAAGTAAAACTAAATGTACCAAGGAAAACGATTTTCCAAAGAGAAGAGACCTGAACTAAGGTGTTGTTCTCCAAATTCCAACACAACATCACTCAAACCCAAACACAGCATGCAACAACACCATAAAGAAGCTTAAATTTGTAATTCAGAATATTAAAATGAAAATGAGCCAATTGACATTCCATTATCATTAATTTCAGCGATTGAATACATTTCATAGACCCCGTAACCTTCATTTGGCATACATGAGTAAATATACATTTCAACACACAACAGGGTGATTGAGGAAAAGTCAATAAAAGCAAAATAATATGCATATGTACACCTAATCTTTGTCCCAAGTCAACAGCATAGCAGTATTAGCATAGATTTTGACAACTGGCAGCCTAATGAAATATTATTTAGCAAAATTCCAATGCAAAAAAGGAATCTTGAAAGATTATAACTGATTTCAGACCAAAAATATCCAAACTCAAAATCATGGCGAAGCACATATAAAAAAGAAAGTTTTAAAATTTTAGATTATTCCCAAACCTGAAAATGAGAGCTCTTGAGGCAACGGGCAATCTGTATAAAAAGAGGAACCATGCAGCGCTGAAACTCAGCACCCTGCGTTGCTTCTAGCACTTCTTCAAGTTCTCCAAGGAAGAGAACTTCCTTTTGACAATTAGTCAAAGGCCAGTACTTTAACAACCCCCTAATGACTGTATCAGCCAGCTTGTAATCCTTTTCAACAAACTGCGTAATGCAATAAGAAAGCTGCTGATGATACATAGCAACAGGTTTCGGCTTATGTAGCGGTAATAGCGCTCGAACAAGAAATAACTTATGCTCCTCTTTCATCGGCAATGCAAATCCATTGATTATACTCCCAAGGATCTCCAGAAGTTCACCAATCCCACTGTGCCTCTCAGTCTCATATATAAACCGATAGAATATATTATTAATTGCCTTTCTAATAAAGGGCCTATGCACCATGAACTTGCCATAAATCCGATGCAGAATCGTTTTCAAATACTCTCTTTCTCTGGGGTCCTCAGAATCAAACAAATCAAGCAATTTCAACACAAATGAATGATCAATATACCGCTTGGCAATCTTCGTATCTGTATCTGAAGACACTACATATCTCAAAAGTAACTCATAAACAAGCTGCAAATGAGGCCAAGATGGTTCCAAGTAGGGATCATCTTCTTCAGGGTCAACAACTTCTTGGCCAGTATTCTCATGAGAAGCCGGAGGCAAACAGCGAAAAATGTTAATGGAAATCATTTTAATCATCTCCTCTTGACAATTCTCAGTAATTTTGGCGGACCCAGATTGAATAAAATCAACAAGCTCCAGTAACGTCTGTCTCTTAATCTCCTTTTCGCGAACACTTTTCATAGTGTCATTAAAGTCCAGCTGAAAGCAACAAACTTGCAGCTTTCGCAGGAACAAATTCTGGCGCTCAGATACGGGCACGTCTCGAAACAGCGGCAGCGGTTCAATACTAAACATAGGCGGCGGAGTGGCCACCACCGAAGCGGGGCTACCACTATTGGGGCTGGGCAGCCCCGGCCCGGCCCGAGAAGAGTGATTTACTACTACATTAGCGATAGGGTTTCGTTGGGGGAAGCCGTAAAGAGATTGATCATTAGGATCCGATTTAGAGGGCTTACGCCCTTTCATGATTTTCTTAAACATTGAAGTATGAACAAAACCCTAATTTTAAAAACTAGTAGCGACAACACCTGAACGCTGAATAGTGATTTTGATTGTAATTGGCTGGTAAAAATGAGCTTTGATGGATTAGTGAGCATGGAAAAATAATAATAATAATAATAATAATAATAATAATAATAAAAGAAAGAGAAAGCAAAGGAATTGAATGAGATTTTGATTCTGTCAAATTGGAGCGGATCTGAGAAAGAAATCAGATAAGAATTGTACCGGTTTTTGCATAAATGTAACCGTTGATTGATCGGAATAGGAACTCATCTGCGGTCAGATCAACGGAATATCGGTCAGCTGATCTGACGGAGATGATTAATCCGATGGCAGAGAAAGAGAGACGAATACTGTCGACAGAAAAAAAAAACACGATAAATTTGAAGAGAGGAGAAAGGGAGAGTCCAAAGTAGGGGATAATTAACCAGTTAAAAAAAAGCTTAAAAAAATAATAAATGCATTTTCAATTTTTCGCTTTCATTATCATTTCTTCTTTTCTCGTAATTAATTTACAATTACTAAAAAAGAGAGATTGGGTTGGGTGTGAATGAATGAGATTTTTTTTTTTTTTGGGATAAATGATGCCTTTACGAAACACGCTTCCGATTTATTTTTTCACTTATTTGTAAAACACGTGGCTTTTGACTGAAGAATCGGCAACACCAGGACCCACTGTAGTCATTTAGATAGGAACAAAATTTTGGATCATACTCTTGTTATTACCATTTTCATGTTCGTGATTTATACTTATTCCAAAATATTTTTGACATGGAGGAGCTAAATCCATAAAAAATTTGCAATACTCCGGAAGTCTATTGATTTACCCTATTGATCAACATCACTCTAGGTCGAGTTTTGAATCCTTTCCTAATAATCTTCTACTCCTGAACGAATTGGATGAGTGTTATGGTGTAGATTTAAAGACACTCTCAAGTTCGTCTATTACCTTATTGGTCAACCTCACTATAGGTCGAGTTTTGAATCCTTTCCTAATATTCTTCTACTTCTAAACGAATTGGATGAATGCTGTGGTGTAGATTTAAAGACACTTTCAAGTTCATGATTGTAATGAGAGCTTAAGGGAATTATTAATTTGTTAATTTTACAATTTGGTTAGCTAGTATTTTTTGAGTCTCTGTATTTCCAAAAGATTTAAAAGTTTGTAAAGATTTAAAAAAAAAAATTGTTTCTCACTCCTTTGAACTGTTATTTGTAGATTTACGCTCAAGGGTTGATGGGAGATTAGGTCATTCAGGACCTAACCTCATTCATTCATTTTCAAGGATTAAGTGAGTCCCTTCATTCATTTTGAATCCTTTCCTAATATTCTTCTACTTCTAAACGAATTGGATGAATGCTGTGGTGTAGATTTAAAGACACTTTCAAGTTCATGATTGTAATGAGAGCTTAAGGGAATTATTAATTTGTTAATTTTACAATTTGGTTAGCTAGTATTTTTTGAGTCTCTGTATTTCCAAAAGATTTAAAAGTTTGTAAAGATTTAAAAAAAAAATTATTTCTCACTCCTTTGAACTGTTATTTGTAGATTTACGCTCAAGGGTTGATGGGAGATTAGGTCATTCAGGACCTAACCTCATTCATTCATTTTCAAGGATTAAGCGAGTCCCTTCATTTTTTTTTTGAACCGCGATTGTATAAAGATTATTATTTGAAGTTCTTGATGCTTTTAATGATTCATGTATATAAAATTGAGTTTTCCCAATTATTTTTTAGAGTCTCGAACCTCTTTATTTTATTAATTCATTACGTGTGATAATTTAAGTGATTCACATAATTATAACTTGCATATGTTAGACTTCAATTGCTAGAGTACCTTTCTTATTGACACATGGCATGGTGTAGATAGTAAAATATCTTCATTGTGATCTACCGAATATCATTCCTCAAAGTCATGGTCAAACAACGAGCATGATTCACTGTCAATGGTTATGCCAAACTCTCTTCCTAATCTTCTTCTTTCAGAACTATTAACTGTTATTGACTTTAGCTTTTGCACCACAGTTAAGCCTATTGGATGCTATGGAGTTACAGCACAATCATTATGAATGAGAAATTTTATCATAGACCTAAAAATTATTGATTCTATAGAAAGGCCATAAAAAATCTGTTGTGCCAATCTCACTGCAATATTCTTTTCAAAGAATAATAAGAGTGGGAGCCATAGCAAACATATTGATGTAAAGTATTGTTAGAGATCATATCAAGAAGTGTGAAGTAACTATTGAGTATATAAATATTGAGCTTATTATGCTTGCAGACTCCATGAAAAGTGAAAAGGGTTGCCTACCAAATTGTATAATAGTCATGTTGAACATATGGGGCTTCTTGAATAAATTAATTTTTGTTTGCTACATTCATCTCTGATTATGTATATACAACTTTTAACAAAATTAAGTTTGTGCACATAAAGTTTGTCTTATTTATTTATTGAGACTATTTTTGTTAGGACCTTGAATGGCTTATATGAAGTTCATTCATGCAGTATTGAAGGTATTCAAATAAGAAGAATCCTATACTTATGATACATGGAAGGAAATGTTGGTTAAAATAAGCATAACCACCATGATTCATGTATATTAAAATTTCTATTTGAATAAATAATGTATCATTATCATTTAGTTTGAGTAGTTACTATGGCAATATAAATAAAATTTAATTTATCTCATAAGATAAAATTATGTGAGCCAAGTAGGAGAATGTCACATGTATTTTCTTGATATGGTCATGAATATGTTACATGCATTATCATTAAATTAATATATGTACTAATTTTAAAATACGTTTTACATGCATGGTTATTTTAGAGGCTATCCAGCAAATTCTAAGGGCTATAAGTTTATTTTCCATCACAGATTATAAGGATTGTTGAAGCGAGAAATGTGAAATTTCATGAAGCACTCAAACTGAATAGAAATGATTTTTTTAGAAATATTGAATTTCAAGGAATTAAAGAATTTGTTGGTGTATTTCCTACAAAAATAATTAAGGAACAATCAATGAAGTTCAACCACTTCATGAAGATTCTATCACTCAAACTTCACAAAATAAAAGTGTAATAATAGGATTAAAAAAGTCTTTAAGAATAATGAAATTTGCGATTTCTAGTCAATATGAAGTATACCTTCAAGACTTTAAGTTTAATCATGAACTCGATCAAGATCCAACTTCCTTTTCACAAGCCATAGTAAAGAGAATTCTAATTTATAGCATGATGCAATGATAGAAGAAATGGAATTTATGACTAAAAATAAAGTCAAGTATCTCGTTCAATTACCTTATGGCTATTCAATTGTAGGTTGCAAATGGATTTACAAAACCAAAAGAAACGCCTTTGGTAAAATAGAATGATATAAAACTAGATTTTGGTTAAAGGATTCACTAAAAAAGAAGGCATAGATTATGAAGAAACATTTTCTCCGATTTCTAAAGAGGATTCATTTAGAATAATCATGGCTTTACTAGCTTATTCGATTTAGAGATATATCAAATAGATGTGAAAACTATTTTCTTAAATGGGGATCTTGAAGAAGAAGTGTACACAAAGTAGCTTAAAGACAAAGACAATCATTTGGTTTGCAAATTAAATAAATTTATATATGGACTAAAATGAGATTTTCGATAATGGTATTTAGTGTTTTAGAATGTTGTTACTTCATATAGTTTCACATAAAACATTGTTGATTAATGTATATACCTCAAGATCAATGGGAGAAAATTTATTTTTCTTAGTCCTATATGCAAATGACATCTTGCTTGCTTGCAATGACTTTAGTTTGCTGCATGCGACTAAACATTTTGTTGGCCAAAACTTTGACATGAAAGATATGAATAGAACCTCATATGTTGCTGGCATAGAAATCCATAGAGATACGATAAAAATGACATTAGGATTGTCTCAAAAAGACATATATTGATTTTTTTTGAAAAAGCATAAAATGCAAGATTGTGCTCTTACTCCAACACTTATTAAAAAGGGAACAAATTCAAACAGAAATAATGTCCGCAAAATAATTCAGAGAAAGAAAAAATCATTTTACTTCTATTGTTGGTAGCCTAGTGTATGCACACTAGGCATGACCTTACATAAGTAGTTGGCATACTTGGTAGATGTCAAAGTAATCCAGGATTAGAACACTGGAAAGCTACTAAAAATGTGATGTGGTATTTACAAGGAACTAAGGACTAGAAACTCACATGCAGGCACTATGATAATCTTGAGGTAATTAGATATTTGAATTCAGATTTTGCTGGATGTGCGGATACCAAAAAGTCCACTTCAAGAAATTTTTTCCTTCTTATTAGGAGGGGTTATATCTTGGAAGAGTGGTAAGCAAACTATAATTGCTTCGTCTACCATGGAGGAAGAATTTATTGGATGTTATGAAGATACAACATAGACATTATGGTCGAGAAATTTTATCACAAGCATAGAAATTGTTGATTCTATAGAAAGGCCATTGAAAATTTGTTGTTGTAATTCCGTTGAAATATTCATTTCAAAGAATAATAACAGTGGGAGATATAGTAAACATATTGATATAAAGGTTTTATCAGAGATCATATCAAGAAGTGTGAAGTAACTATTGAGTATATAAATAATGAGCTTACGCTTGCAGATGCCATGACTAAAAGATTGCTTCTTGAATAAATTAATAATTGTTTGCTACATTCGTCTCTGATTATGTATATGACTTTTAATAAAAATTAAGTTTGTGCACGTAAAGCTTGACGTATTTATTTATTGAGCTATTTTTGTTTGGTTTCTGAATGGTTTATATGATGTTCATTCATGCAATATTCACATATTCAAATAAGAAAAATCCTATACTTGTGATACATAGAAGGAAATATTTGTTAAAATAAGCATAACTGCCATGATTCATGTATTTTGAAATTTCTATTTTAATAAATATCATTATCATTTATTTTGAGTAGTTCCTATGGCCGTAATAATAAGATTTAATTTATCTCATGAGGATAAAATTATGTGAGCAAGTGGGAGAATGTTACATGTATTTTCTTAATATGATTCATGAATATGTTACATGTAGTATCATTGAATTAACATATATGCTCTAATCTCAAAATATGTGTCACGTGCATGTACTTAATGTGGCTCATATTTATGAATTGAGATGAATAAAGACTACTCGTTTTTTTATGATAAGATAATGATGAGAATAACTGTTCAATATTTGTAAAAATTAAGATAAGGATAATTTACTCACTTTCTTGATGGAAGAAGTGAATTAAATCCATTATATATACTAAGGGTCCTTAGCCTAGCCAATAATAATTTTGCCTATGAATTACCCACAAACTAAAAGGCTATATAGAGAAAAATATTAGAAAATTCTAAGTATTCTTCAAATTTAACTGGAATTAACAATAATCGGACGTGGAGGTATGTAACGTATTTAAGTTTATAATCTATAATATATTCCTATATATATCAAACTAACCAAGCCTTTACTTTTGCAGTTATTCATTTTTTGAATCATTGCTTCAATCTGCATCTAGAGCAACCTATAGTTGTTTATCATATGGCCCTTATCATTGTGAAAGGTACAATGCTTACTCTAGTCTCAGTGTCTCGTATGTCAAGTATATACGTGGCATTGGACTTGGTTGTCGAAAGATTTCAGAGCCCTTGTTTTCTAATATTATTTGAGCTAAGAGAGTATTTAAGAAATCCTTTTGTCACCTTTGCATTTTTTATTTGTGTCGCACTTAGCTCTTGTATTTGCTTTAGAGCGGAATTGGGGTTAATTATGGTTCTTTTATTGTGCTATCAAGTAAGTGCCTATTTGATATGACTTATGTAATGGTCATTAGTATTTATTTAATCTCATAAACTCTTGTCAAATTTTTTTTTGTTGTTTATTATTTTTCTAGTGTAGCTTTTGAAGATTAAATATATTATTTTGTCTCTAATAGTAAAAACTCAAATTTGTAAAATTTTGGGAGTAGATGTTGAAAATTTTTTTTAATGTTAAAATATCTAAAATATCCTATACTTATTTGTTAATTTTATTTTATTCTTTTTATAATATAAATTAAAAAACTTGCCCTCTAAAGAAAAACACTCTCATTAACAACCAAATAACTAATTTTTTTTTGGATTTAAGCTTTACTTGTAAAAGCTCTACCAACATAATCTTTACTTAAATTATCTCTACTTAAAAATTTATATCAAACAAAGCCTAATATACACATTAGAAAATAGGATAAATATCCGATTAGTTGATATATTTTGATGTAAGTGTCTGTTTAATTGTTATATTTTCAAAAATAACTGAAGAGACTCTTATTGTTAAATATGTTACACTCCTACCCTTAGTATTATTTTTTAAGTAGTAATACCCTTACAACAATATTCCTGCATTTTTTAGCATATTAATGAAAAGCAAAAATTATTAATTTATCAAATTAGCCTTAAAAGTAACATAAACATTTTCACAAATTTTTGTGTTATTATTTTAGTTTTAGTATTAAATTGGTCCAGTAATTTTTTATTAAATAACTATTAGTAAAATTTTTGTAAGAATATTAATCATTTCTATTAGTTGGCTAATATTGTTTATTTATAAATAATTTATTAGCAAGATTGTTGTACTGCTATAAAAAAATACTAGTTCTTAAATATTGATATGTGCTGGTTAACTTGCTAATAAATAATTATTGGTTAATTTACTAATTAAATTTTTACAGATAAATTAATTAATGTTAAGAATACTATTGTAAGAGTATTATTATAAAATCAAAGAAAATATAACGTATTTAAATATAAAGATGTTTCGATTAATTATTTAAATATAAAGGCTAAATGGGCACATAAGTAGAAATATAGAGATTAAACAAACATTTAATCCTTAATTAGTTTTAACTTGTTTTAGTTAATATAAAAGTGATCCTTGTCTTTTGCATTTTGTAATTCTATGTACAATAAACTATGCACATAGAACTTCGAAATTATGGACCGAGTATGCTGGTTGGAACATACGACGAAGGAGAGCATTGTTATATTTATAATTTGCATTTTCTTTCTTACCAAAAATGCTTTTTTGAGGCCTATTTATTAAATAACCACTCCAGAAGCGTATGGTGCACAATATTACCCTTGTTATATTATGGTGTGTTGCATTAATTCATGAAGCAGTACAATGATTGATACAGCTTTGAATTGTATTATACAAAATAGTATTATTTTATACTACTATTAAAATTAAATTAATATTATTAAATTTATTAGTATTTTAGGCCTTTATTATTAATTTTTAAAATTAAGTATTAAATAACTATTTTTATAATATAACAATGATTTAATAATGTTTTATTATTAAATAATAACTATCATTTCATATTATTAATAATACAATTTATTTCTATATACTACTTATTAAAATATAGTATAATTTAATATTATATAGTAAAATGTACTACTATGTATTTATATAATATAATGTATATTATGAAATAACATAATTTATATTTATCTATTAATGTAAAAAATAATTGTTTAATTTAAATTTACTATTGTGGTAAACAATAAGTTATTAACTAAAATTAAAATACTTTTTACATATTTAAGGTAAAATAATCATTTGTATAATAAAAGTAAACTAAGTTATTATCATTTATTTATTAAATATTTACGTTTGTTACTATCATATATTATTATTTAAATGTTAAATTTTTGATTAAGTATAAATATAAATTAATGGTTATAAATTTAAATTTACTATAATTTATTAAACAATAAAAATCAGATGATTTTTAAAAAATATAAATAGTTTTCTAATGCAATATAGTCTAAACCTCCCACCATGGATTTATTTTGTACATCTTTCAATCAGGTAAATGTGAGCTCAAATTTAGAATCATGAACGTAAAATTAGAGGGCTAATTTTAGAAACTTTCCCAATGTTTTTAAGTCTTTAGAATCCAAATTTCATGTCTGTTTTCTGATTTGAGTTCCAAAAATTCATGAATTCATGGATTTTCATACAAAAAATAAATAAAAATAGACAATTCCTAAAATAGACTAGGAATTCATAAATGTGACAAAGTAGTTAGTGTTATCAACATTGTGAGTGCAAAATAATGATTTTAGGCTTTCTTAAATGTACATTTCTTATGTTAATCACACTTTCTAACCAGCTTGTTGTTAGTACCTAGAACTTAAAGCGTTAACTTTGATAAGACAAAATTGTTTATAAATTGATAATTGTTCTTCTCCCCTCTAAACAATCGAATACGTAAATTCTTACATTTAAAAAAAAACATATAATTGGATATCAATAAACTTTCTCATATGCTCAATTAGAAATAAACACAAAACATATTGGGCCTCATTGAAAGAGAGTAATATATATGCTCTAAGAGTTCATTAGGTTTTCTATCATTAGGCAGTGATTATTTATATATAAATGAATAAACAATATATCTTCAACCCAAGTGGTTAGAGCATCTCCAAAAGCCTCTATAAATTTTACTCTTCAAATACTTATTTGCTTACCTATGTGGCAAATAGAAGAGTGAAAAAATATGATATTCTCCAAAAGACTCTTCAAATAGAAATAAGTTAATATTATTTTAATCAAATAATTATTTTTTCAAAGGAAAAGTCAATAGCAATTAAAGCACTTCTCTCTCTTTCTTCAATGAAAAGTAATAAAATATAAATTGAACAGTGAGAAATTAACTCTCCAAATTTAAAGAGAGAGAATCAATTATTATTTGAAGAATTTTAATTGGATTGTCTTTTGGAGCTTTAAATATTGATGTAGCTCTTCAAATAAGTAATAAAATCTTATTTGAAGAGTCTTTTGGTTATGCTCTTAGTTTTGTGCCAGTGACCTCCATACCAGTTGTTGTTAGGGTACTAGGTGTTAAATCATCCCTATTGACTTAGTAAACTTTTCTGTTTTACGCATGCAAATGTTTGGTTATTAGGTAGAAGTTCTGCTAGAATAAGAGCCTATAAACTTTTAATTTTAACCAAAACTTTATCGTTTTCCATGAAGAATCACTATTGATTAGGCAAAGATGCCTAAATACCAAGTAGAAGCATATTCTTTTTTTTTTTTTTGTGGAAAACAAAATGCACATTTTCCACTATCTTAGATGTCACTTGCAACAAACTAAAAGAACTAAATATCAGAATTTTCAACTTACAACCCACACATGTGTTATGGTGTGTATGTGATGGGATGGTTTATTAACATCTGTCAAACGATCAAATAAAACAAAATGGATGCAAATGTTGTTAAAAGGAGAGCTCACTAATTTAGTTAGTCCAAAGAGAAAAGGAAAGAATATATTTGATTATAAGAATAAAAATAAAATAAAATGGTGATAAAGATCCATCTCAAGATAAATTTTTTAAAATTTATCTTCGAACAAAGACAATTTTTTAAAATAAATTTATTTTTTAACTGTAAATAAAAACTTTTTTAAAAAAATAAATACACAAGCACACAAAAAATGCTATGTCAACTATCCCTTCCCCTAATGAGATTGAGACATTATCCCTAATATCTTGAGAAAAAGAGGTAAAGTTTACATCACATACTAAAAAAATAAAAATAAAAAAGCAAAACAAGTAACAAATATGAGAGTTAATTTCCATAAGAGACAGGATTAAAGAGTAGAAAAGATTCTCAAAGAAATAAATTGTCTAAAAATGGTTTCAATCTTTGTCTATTCGCTTGAAATATATTGTCATTCTTACAATTAGCAATTTCTATGGCCTCATATGGGTATACATTTTGCAGAACAAATAGGCCACTCTACTTTAACTTTCTTGGAAATAAATGAAGATGATAATTATAAATAAATGAAGCTAATAATTATAGATGAAAGGCTTTGGTATTTTGCTTTAATAATTCTTCAATTCTGATATGCTTCATTTGTGCATGTTATTACCATCATCAAATTTTAATAGCTTCATTTGTGCATGTTAAAAGCTTTAATAGCTCAAATAATTTATGCCCAAATTCAACAAATAAGTGACAAAGTTTAGCATAAATCAAATGACAAACAGACATTTATAAAGATCTCTTAAATGTAGTATGGTAAGCCCAAAGTGTATTTTGTAATTCAAAGTAACCTAATTTTTTGTTTAGGTTAACCACCTTTTCCAATTTTTTTTAATTTGCTAATTAAAGTTGACCACTTCTTTAAGGGTGATAATGGGTAGCAACTTTATGTGTAATGCCATTTTTCTTTATTAGAGATTCAAATGATTGTTAGAGAAATGCTTAACTCTATCACTGATAATGGTTTGAGGGATTCAAATCTACTTAGAAGATTTTCTTTTAAAATGTGGATCACCATTTTCTAATCATTATGCTTAGAGGGAATCACTTCGATCTATTTTGAGACATAATTACTGGCGAAAGAGGCCAACAAAATGATACCAGTTTGGGGAATCAGGAAAACTTTTCATTTTCTTCTCGGGTTATACAACTCAAAACAGACTTTCCGTTAGTCAAAACAGGGTACCAAACCAAATAAGAAAACGATCAAAAGCTTTCTGATGCACAGGATCCTTGCAAAAGGCAAGTGCAGAGCATACTTGCTTAAGTTTCAAAATGAACAAATTTAAAATCGTTATTTCTTTTCTTTTCCTTAGACCTTCATTTGCAGAGAGAGAGAGGAAGGTTTAGAAGTTCATGATTTGAAAGCATACGAGAGTTTATTTCTTGAAAACTTCTCTATGTTACATGAGAGGAGAGAGCTCCTTATATAGGAGATATATCTCTCAGGAAGATAGGACAGGACCCCTATCTTTTACAAAAGCAAAAGTAAAAATTACATCATTACACGCCTTTAATTATTACAAAGGGACAAAGATGCTTTAATAATTAAAGCATGACTTTGACAAAAGCTAAAGCAAAAGCATAAAGTAAAAGCAATCATAATTATACAAGACAAAAGGAAACATAATTATTGCAACAAGACAAACAATTATTGCAACAAGACAAACTACTTTATGGAGAGTAGAGATTCATGTAGTTGTCTTCAGAGGAACTTTTTGTTGCATCTGGGTCCGTATCACCAGAGTGATGATGCTTTTGGAAAAAGTTTTTGGAGAGCTTTGGATGCTTACAGGAGGGACCACGGCAAGGTGGATAAGGGCAATTATTGTCTCTTGGGTTCCTTGGTTGAGGGGAGGTTTGGGTGGCTTTGTTGGAGGTTTGGGTTGATTTTTTGGGGGGTTGGGTTGATGGTCCTGGTTCAGTGGGTCCAGGTTCATTCATTGTTGGTTGAGAAAACTGATGAAGGTGTTGGCTGAGAGGAAGGAATTCTTCCCAAGGGTCTTGGGAGTCTTGGAAGAGAAAGTCAGTGTAATCTGACTTTTCTTCTTTGATGAAGATTCCTGTGGATGGGGGTTTGGATCTAGTGGATGGAGTATGGATCATGATGAGGTCATGTTGTGGGCCTAAGGAGGTGTGAAAGATATCCTTATGTGGCGGAGTTTGATGATTTAACTGATGGAGGTAATTATGCAAGGTGGACTGGATTTCATTGTCAATGATGGCGAGGTGTGGTGCAGTGAACCATTCGTATACATGATCCTGTGTCCAAAAGAACTGTGTATCTGGGTGTTGGAAATAAGGTCTGTGAATAATGAACACAGATGTCCACATTTGGGCTTCAGAGGATGGCATACGTTCAAGGTTGTAGATTTCTGACAGTTGTTGGAGCTTTTGTCTCCACCATGGAATTGGTGAAAACCACTCAAGTAATGTCCAGATGAGAGAAGTGGCCTTGTCAGGGTTAAGGAGATGGGTTAAAGTAGGAGTGATTGGCAAGATTAACTTGGTAGCATAAAGAACAGTTAGGCACCAGAGGTACCATAACTCGTCTTCAGTAATTTCTTTGGATGGGTCAAGGGTTAAACCTGTAAGGAACATATTTTCTGAATGGAAAGTAGAAAATGGAAATGAGTCGGCCATGAGGTAGGCTTTCATGAAAAAGCGGAAAACAGCTTTTCTTGCAAACTCTTGGATAGCAAAAACAGAGGAGAATGTTTTGTTAAAGGGAAAGGGTTTCTTGGTAAGAGCTTCGGGAGGTAGAGATGTAGCCATGAAGATTATCGAAAAGTTGGATGTGGTGGAAAACAGAGCGGGAGGTGTTTTTGGTTTTGAAAGTCTAGATAGCATATCAGGGATAAGGTTATGGGATCCCTTTATATGCTTAACTGAGAAGTCATATTTGGAAAACCAATCTTTCAATCTGAGTAACATCTTTTCGGAACAGTTTTACCTTTGAAATTGAGAATATTAGGGAAGACTGAACTGTCCATTCGGATGAGGAAGTGGTGTCCAATCAAATGGTACTCAAACTTCTTGATGCCATTCTTTACCGCTAAGATTTCTTTGAAGACGCTATGGTAGTGCTTATGTGTGTCAAAAAAATGTCCACTAGCGTAAGCGATAAAGTATTCTTTTCTATTGAGTTTTTCAAGGAGGATGGCACCCCAAGATTCATCACTTGCGTTTGTCTGTAGTATGCGCTTTCCATCTGTAATCAACTTTAAAGGAGGCGGATTTTGCGCAATCTATTTAAGAGTAGTGACATCACGTGTGTGGTCAGCATTCCACTCAGGAGGCTTTTTTTTTCAATAAAGCCGAGAGATGATGAGTGTAGTGGTCCACATGTGGGAGGAAATCTCGGATATAATTGATGATGCCGAGAAACTGTTGAACTTGCCTTTTGGAAAGTTGCTGATCTGGAAAGTGAAGCAATTCTTAGGCAATGTGCTTTCCTGGCTGGTAATGACCATCTTTAATGATCATACCAAGAAATTCAATGTTGTCGGTTGCAATGGTGCTTTTCTTGGCAGATAGCATGATTCCATGACTTTGGACAATATCATAGAATTGAGTTAACAGTTGATGATGTTCTTCATGTGATCCTGAAAAAAGCAAAATATCGTCAATGTAAATCAATGCATGATGCAGGATGGGTTGGAAGATTTGAACCATTGATTTTTGAAAAATGGATGGGGCAGTTTTGAGACCGAAGGGTAGAACTGTCCATTGAAAATGAGCATTGGGGATGCAAAAGGCTGTTTTATATCGCTCAGAGGGTTCAATGCCTAATTGCCAAAAACCTGATTTTAAATCAAATTTGAAAAGATCTGGGCATTTTTGAGAAAAGTAAACATGCTTTGTCTGCGGGGCAAAGGAAACTTGTCATCCTGTAAAAACATGTTTAATGGCTGGTAGTCAATGATTAAGCGTTTCTTTCCTCGAACAATTTCAGAATGCTTTTCAACATAAAAGGATTGGCAAGCCCATTGAAAAGTGTTGGGCTCAATTAGACCTTAGGCTAACAGTTGGGAACATTCCTGTTGGGCTAAGAGTAAGTCAAAATGACTCATTCCTGGATGAGTAGCTTTGGTTGGGTTCATTGAGTTTGAAAGGTAACTTAATGAAGAAAGACTTATTTTTCCACAATGGGTTTGGATGGGTGAACTCAGAATGGAATTCTAGACAAAAACTCAAAAGTTTGGTTGAAATATCCCGGTAGGACTGAGGGGTTTCAGTCAAAGTGTAAAGTTTCAGTATGTCTGTGAATGGTTTGAACATGGATTTGACTCGGATTCCATGGGGAATGATTTGAAGATGTTTGATCTGGTGAAGGATGTCAAATCCTAACAAGATATCCTTATTAGGAAGGGTTGAACCAATAACCTTGGTCCAAATGACACAATTGGGAAAAATCTGGATACCAATGGGTTTTTTGGTAATCAAAGAAGTGGTGAACAATTTACCATTAACAGCTTTGAAATGTTCTTCAAACCATGTCCAGTAGTCTGGTGGAAGAATATGGGGGTTTAACATGCTGCGTTGGGCTCCAGTATCAATAAGACCAATTGCTGTAATAGGCCTTTGGAATTTGGAAGGTAAGATGTGGAGTTTAATGGAGGGTATAAGAACTGTAGTATCAAGGGATAAGAACTGTTAATGGAAAATGACTTGGGACTGATCACTGTTGGAATCATCAGAAGACTGTTGTAGTGCGAACACGGTTTCATCATTGGTTTCATCTTGTTCAGAGAAATAGAATTCCAATTCATCTTTCTCTGGGGAATAATCTGTTGTGGCTTGAAGAAGCTCAATAAGTCGAATGGATTTTTCTCGTTTGTTGGGACAGTCTTTAGCATAATGACCTCTTTTCTTGCAGATAAAACATCGGCTAGACTTTCGTCATTTTAAGTCTTTGGAGGAAGAAGACTTTTTTTCTGAAAAATATGTAAGACTTTTTAGGTCGGCGATGTCGAGAAGAAAATTCTGGAGATTTGAACTTTCGAAAATACCTTTTCTTTTTTGGACTACAATCACAATCCTTCTTCTGTTTGCATTTGATCTGCAGATAAGGTTTCTTGCAAGCACTTTTGAATGGTTCTTTGTCTTTCAACAGTTCTTTGAAAAACTGTTTCTGCTCACAAAGTTTATCAAGGCAAGTTGGAAGATTTTGCCAAGAGAGATATTGTCAATGACAAGATTGGAGGCGGTGAGCTGCCGCTGGATATCGGGTTGGAGTTCTTCTGGAAGGGAGGCCAAAAAGACATGCTGAAAAGGTTGGCTCATTGAATCCATTAAGCTTATAGAAGAGCAGGGACATGTGCTTGTAATGGAAATCAAGATCCTTAGCATTGAGGGAACAACATTTCATACTGAGATAATCTCGTCGTGCAACTTTAAAGACTACAGCTGGGTCTCCTAGGAATTGATCATGGAGAATGGCAAGAGCATTAGAGACCTCTGGTAATTGAACAAACTGGAGTTGTCTGTAGGGATCTAATGAGTCAAACCAATCTCTTAGAGCACCCGTAAAACGAGTGGTGAATTCTCTAAGAACGGACTCAGTTGTGACTCCTGGTCGTAGCATTTGCAAATCAATCCAGGCAGTATTTCATTAAGGCGATCACGCCATTTAGAAGATGGGATATCATCAAAGGTGAACCATGGACCATTGGATGATTTTTGACTGGATGGACCAGTGTGGGCTGGAGGAGGCTGGTTGGTTGCAGAAGATTCAGGTAGTTCTTCTTCAACGTCAGAGGGAATATCAACATATGGATCAGTCCGAGAGGTTTGGCCTTGAGTATGCTGATCAGGTTGAGCCATCAAGATTCTAGTGATGTCAGCATATGATTTTTCAGAGTTACTGGTGGACAGTGAAGATTCTATGTCAGTCTCAGAAGGACTATTGGAAACAGTTAGATTTGAATCAGAAGTTTGATCATCTGTAGAGGAGGTGTGGTTGATTGTGTGGGCACTAAACTGGTACATAGGTTCTTTATTCTTGGATTGGATAGGAGGTTGGGATAAAGGAGGTGCAGACGGTGATGCCGGTGTATAGCCCGGAGAGTGTTGACTAGGGATAGTGGTAGAGGATGGATGAATGATAACATGGCGTGGTTGAGGTTTAGGCTTTGGTTTAGGTTTTGGCGGTGGAGGCAAAGGATTGTCTCGAAAAAGGGTATGAGTCATTCCAAATAACTTAGAAGGCTCATATTGTTTGATAGGAGAAAGCATAGAGGGAAAAGGATGGTAAGTAGGGCCAATGGACGGAATAAGAGGAGATGTGGTAAAAAGGGTAGGCCTGTGTTTTTCAGATTCAATCTGGTAAAGTTCAGCTTTTAAGCGACGAATCTCCTTTTCCTTTTGATCAAATTCTGGACCATAGTATCTTTGGGCAAGCATGGTGCGGAGATCAAAATCAAGTTGGGCAATTCTGGACTGGAGATTTTGGTGGATCTGCTGCAGCTGGGTAGTAATAGAATCAACTTTTGTCCCAAGTTGTTCATTTCGTAAACTGATATTCTCAACTTTGGAATTGATATTCAACAAAGTGTCATTCTGGGCTCTGGCATTTTGGGTTTGCCAGTTGATGACTGATTCAAAAGGTTTGGGAGGTTCAAGATGACCAGTTGAGGTTATAGGGGAAGGAATAAAAGGTTTGGACACAACATTTCGTTGGGAATCTGTGTGGGTTTCTAAAAGAGGAAAAGAGGAAGAATAATCTGAAGAAGCAGATGAAAACATCATACAACTCAGAGGTGGAGATGGAAGTGTGGATGTACAACGCTTTGCAATCCATTGAAGCTCTTTTTTGTAGAGGGGTAAAGGAGCCGGTGGAGGTGGAGGATCTTGTGGTGGTCTAGGAGTACTATAGTGACATGAGGCAGGAGATTTTTTCTTAGGTTTCCTTTTATGTTTAGGATCATAGTCATCGTCTTCTTCTTCTTCTTCCCAATCATCCCAGTAGGGACAATCTGGGTCACAGTTGCCTGAGCCGGGGACATCCCATAGGAAATGTCCATTTTGTTTGGCTAGATAAACAGGGTAACCTTCAGAATTGAACCCTGTAATAGGCAGATTTTCTTGAGCTGTTCGAACAACGGTGATCATGGAGGAGTAGGTGAAAGAGAGCCGGGGAGGCTCTTGTGGAGCACTTGGAGGTGGTTTAAAAGTCATTCTGATCGTGCCATCTGGTCGCCTTTCAAATATGCTTTCAGATGTCTGGAGTAGAGCTGTATTGTTATGGAACTGCTCATAGTTTGAGATCCATTCCAAAGGCATAAGCTTGATAAGCTCGTGGCAAGGAATTTCTCTTGGGATCTGAATGATGGTGGGGATTTGGTCAGATTCAGTTAACACCATGAGGGTGTCAAAATGGTGTGCCGGAGCGGGTAGATCTAAGGCATGATTTTGAAGCCTGTAAACCAGTTGATGGTGTAGGGTGGCTATTTTGGCAGTGGAAATCTGTTCAGCACCTTGGATTTGAATTTGAACTTGCAAGGTTGTAGGTAAATTTGTGTCTTGAAGTGAGAGGTTAAAGTTGGGATAAAAGGTGAGGAGGACACTTCCAGCATGAAGAGTTGTGAGTACGGTTCCAATAACAGCATCTTGGTACTGTTTAAACCGAGTGTCAAGCAGAGCAATGCGAGCTGTAACTGGTAATCCTTTTCGCCCATGAAGGGTAAGGATTAGTCTGATGCTGCCAAGGTGGAGATGAGTGTAACCTTCGTGTTTCCAGGTGGAGATCAAGTCGGAAGGTATCTCCAAAGTAACATATTGCTCAGTAAAAGTGGCTTTAAGAGCACACTGATCCAGACGAGAAGACTGGATATATTCTTTAGGATGAGGCCGTCGAGTAGAAATGAGAGTACGTATACTGCGGGTAAAGGAATTGGGACGTTTGTATAATTGATAAGGGGTGATGAGAGGGTAGGTAGATTCACTAATTTGGGTGGAGTCTGGGATATAGGAATATTCGACAAGGTTTTCGATCTTGTTGGTAGTATGAGAAGTGCAAGATTTAGGTAAAGAAAGGGTAGAAGAAAGAGTAACAGGAGTTGAGGAAGTAGAAGCCATGAGTGATAGATTCTCTCTGCGCCTGAAGACTAAAGATCAAAGAAGAAATAACGACCTAAATTATACCACTTTGGAAAAATGAAACGAACAGTAGGCTTTTTCACTTAGAAATGGACCCTAATTTTTTACAGTTCTTGCATGTTTCACATAACACATGTGAATTTTTAAATGATGTAGACCAATAGAATCCACAATGCAAGGATTTTGTAGCTATTTTCTTTAACAAGAGTGGTCACCATATGATTTGAAATGGCAAAATTGAGCGATATTATTTATCTCATCATCTTGTATGTATCTTTTAACAATCTAACTAGAATAGTACTTGAACATTTATGGATCGTCCCAGTAAAAGCTTTTCACTTCTGTTAAGAATATCTTCTTATAATCAAATGGCATTTCTTCGGTTGAAAGAAAACTAACAATGTTAGCATATCAAGGCATTGTGTTTATACAAAATAAAAGTTTATTGGGGAAATAGTCATTGATGGGTGTTGTATCAATTAAAGACTCACTTGTAAGTCTTGACAAGTGATCTGCAACAACATTTTCAGTACCCTTTTTGTCTTTGATTGTGAGGTTGAATTCTTAAAGTAGCGAAATTCATTGTATAAATCTTAGCTTGACATCTTTTTTAGACAATACATCTATCAATAGCATGATTAGAATCAATAACAGTGGATGAACCAATTAAGTACGATACAAATATTACAACAATTTATTTTTTCTCAATGGTGGCGTAATTTATTTGAACACAATTCAGAGCTCTGCTTGTTAATAAATAACAATGGACTTGCCTTTCTTTCGTTGTCCCAAAATAGCTCCAACAACATAAACGCTAGTATCAACCATTAGTTCAAAAGGTAAAGACTAGTTTGGGGATTGCATTACAGTGGAATATGTTAAAAAACTAATTATCTTTTTAAAAGCTTTCTAACAATCTTTTGTCTACTCAAATGGTGATCTTTACAATGTGGTCTAGATATGGCTATAAACCTCCTATAAAAATCTACGTGTCCTAAAAGACACGAACTTCCTTAATTGTCTTTGTTGACATGGCCAAAGACAATGTTAGAAGTAGTCATGAATGACTTTTTTTTTCCAATTTAATACAAGTTCTTTTTCGTTGATTTTCCAAAACACTTTCTAAGTTATTGAGACAATTATCAAAAGAGCTTCCAAACACAATTAAATCATCCATGCATAAAGATCTCTAAGTAATTCTCAACCATGTCATTACAAATACTTAGTATACATATTTGAAATGTTATAAGAGCATTATATAATTCAAAAGACATTCTTTTAAATACATATATTTCAAATGGCCATGTGTTCTGAGGCTTTAGGTATTTGATAATAGCCAAAGTAATTGTCAAGAAAGCAGTAATAAGAGCATCCTATCACTCTCTCTAGAATTTGGTCAAAAAATGGAAGGGGTAAATAGTCTTTTCTAGTTGCATCATTTAATTTTTTTTATAGTTAATGTACATGCACTAATTAGATGTAATTTATATTGGGATTAACACATCTTTTTCATTTTAAAAACAATTATGTTAGATTTTATTGATATCTACTTATGTTAGGCTTACCCACTTACTACTAGAGATAAGGTAGATATTCTTACATATACTCGTTTAAGGACATTGGTTTTTACCACTTCTTTTGTATGACGGTTTAGTCTTCTTTGTGGTTGGCGGGTTATTTCGCATTTTTCTCTAAGTGTAATATATGTATGCAAATCAAAGGATTGATGTCCTTTATATCTTTCAAGGTCCAAATAATTGTAATTTTATGCCTTTTAAGAATAGTCAATAGCTTATCATCTTAGAAGAGGTATGCCACATAATAGGTATGCTTGTCTCTAGATAAGCATACTTTAATCCTTTTGGTTAGTGCTTCAATTCTAGATATAAGTTTTACTTCTACTTCTTTTCCAAAACGAGTCTTCAAAGACAGAGAGAATTTTCTACTCATGGCATCCACTTCCTCCAACACAGCTTCTACTTCTTCTATCATCACTCTCGTTTCCCTTTCTTCTACACTCTCCTTACCCAAATCTTGTTCCAAACACACTGCCCATAAAATCAAAAATTTAGTTGAATATTCCTATATCCCTGAATCTGCTCAGATCAATGAATCCTCTTTTCCACTTCTTAGCCCTTATCATCTTTACAAACGCCCACACTCCTTTACTCGCAATATTCGCACTCTTATTTCCACCAAACGACCACATCCAAAAGAATACATCCAGTCCTCCAGATTGGATCAATGTTCTCTTCAGGCTACCACAGCTGAACAATATGTCACTCTGGAAATTCCCCCAGAGTTGATTTCCAATTGGCAAAGAGAAGGCTATACTCACCTTCATATCGAAAGAGTCAGACTAATCCTAACCTTACATGGTAGGAAAGGATTACCAGTCACAGCCAGAATTGCTATGCTAGACACAAGATTTACCCATTACCAAGATGCTGTAATTGGTACTGTCTTAACCACTCTTCATGCCGGAAGTGTTTTACTCACTTTCTATCCCAATTTTAACCTTTCTCTTCAAGACCCTAATCTTTCCATCGCCTTGCAAGTCTAAGTGCAAATTCAAGGGGCAGAACAAATCTTCTCTGCCAAAATTGTAACTCTTCACCATCAATTGGTCTATAGGCTTCAGACCCATGCCTTAGATCTTCCTACACCTGAACACCACTCTGACGCCCTCATGGTGTTAGCAGAATCAGATCAGATCCCTACCATCATCCAAATTCCAAGACAGATCCCTCGACATGAACTCATAAAACTCATGCCCTTGGAATGGATTTCCAATTATGAAAAGTTCCACACTAATACTTCTCCCATCCAAACCACCGAGAGTATGTTTGAAAGAAGATCTGATGGAACTGTTCGAATGACATTTCGACCTCCACCAACAGCACCAGAGGAGCCTCCATGACTCTCATTCACTTATTCTGCAATGGTTACTGCTGTTCAGACAGGCCAACAAAAGCTGCCAATCACAGGATTCAATTCAGAGGGATATCCTATCTACCCAGCCAAACTTAATGGTCATTTTCTTTGGGATTCACTAGGATCTAGAAATTGTGACCCGGATTGTCCTTGTTGGGATGATTGGGAAGAAGATGATATTAACTAACGACGGAGAAGAAAACCAAAAAAGAAAACCCCTAAAACTCCGTGTTCCCATCACCAACCTAAACCACCTCATAATCCTCCACCACCACCAGCTCATTTACCCATATATCACAAGGAACTTAAATGGATTGCAAAAAATTGCAAAACTGAAATCCTATCCACTATTCAACAATCCACACCACCCGTATAGCCTATGGCTTGTATGATGTTCTCATCCACCTCCCAAGATTATTCCTCCAATTTCCCTGCTCTCGAAACCCATACTGATCCACAACGAACGGTCATCACCAAGCCCTTTATTCCTTCAGCCATAACTCCCACAGGCCACCTAGAAGACCCCAAACCTTTTGAAGCTGTTCTCAACTAGCAAACACAAAATGCTAGAGCTCAAAATGAAACCTTGGTTGATATCCATCAAAAGGTTAATCATATTAGTTTACGAATTGATCATCTTGAGTCTAAAAGGGATTCGATCACTTCCTAGATGCAGCAAATTTACCAGAATCTCCAATCCAAAATCTCTCAACTAGATTCGGAACTAAGAGCAATGCTGAGTCATAACTACTATGGCCCAGAATTTGATAAAAAAGAAAAGGAAATCTGAAAGCTGAAAACATAACTCGAACAGATCGAGCTTGAAAGGCAAAGGCCAACCTTATTTACCACATCTCCACCATTACCTACTATCAGCCCAGCCTTCTATCCTTTTGCACCTATGCTTTCTCCAATCAAGCCCCAAGACCCGTCCAAATTATTTAGTATGACCCATACTTTGTTTAGGAAGCATCCTCTGCCAAAAGCATCTAAATCCACATCTCATCCTCGTCCACGTCCAGATAAACAGCCTTTCCATCCACCTTTGTCTATCACAGAACCGCAACCACCCATCTATACTCAACTTCCTCCACAACCAAAACCCACTTAGGCTAAAGATAAATCACCAATGCAATAATTTAGTGCATAGATAATCCTAGACCCATCCGATACAGACCAAACTTCTGATTCAAACCTAGCCGTTTCAGCTGATTCAACTGAATTTGAAACAGAATCTTCCCTCGAATCTTCCATATCCTCTAGTGATTCTGAAAAATCCTATGCTGACATCACTAGAATCCTTATGCCCCAACCTGAAGACACTGAGCCTGCTCAATCCTCAAGAACTGACCCCTTCTTTGAAGTACCCTCAGATATTGAGGAGGACCAACCTGAAGCATCCTCAGCTCCAACTCGGCCTGCTCAATCCTAAACTGATCATAAACCGTCAAATGGTCCATGGTTCACTTTTGATGATATCCCTACAGCTAAATGGAGAGACAGATTATCTGAAATGGATGTTTGGACAGATCTCCAAATGTTAAGAGCAAATGATACTACAGCATCAGTCCTTAGAGAACTTGCTACCCGTTTTACGGGCTCTTTACGAGATTGGTTTGATACTTTAGGAGAGTACATACAATTACAGTTTGTGCAGCTCCTAATGTCTCAACTGCTCTTACTGTCATTCATGAACAATTCATCGGAGAATCAACAGCAGTCTTTGAAGCTGCAAGAAGAGACTACCTCAATATGAAATGCTGCTCACTCAACTCTAAAGATCTTGATTTCCATTATAAACGGATGTCAATCCTGTTTTACAAGCTCAATGGGTTCAATGATCCAACTCTCAAACATGTATTTATGGCATCTTTACCTGAAGAATTGCAACCAGATATACAGAGGTAGCTTACAAGTCTCAATCTCACCATTGACAACATTTCCTTGGGAAAGATCTTTCAGATCGCCAAAGGATGTTTGGAAAAATTATGTGCACAGAAACAGTTCTTCAAAGAATTGTTAAAAGACAAAGAGCCTTTCCAAAGTGCATGCAAAAAGCCTTACTTGCAGATCAAATGTAAGAAAAAAAAGGATTGTGATTGCAGCACCAAAAAGAAGAAGCATTTCTGAAAATTCAAAAACCCAGACTTGTTTCCTAGATTAAGAGCCAGGCGCAAATCTTATAGATTTTTCAGGAAAAGATCTAGCTCTTTCAGAGAATAGAAAAGGAAAAAGTCAAGCCGATACTTCATTTGCAAGAAAAAAGGCCATTATGCTAAAGATTGCCCCAACAAAAAAGACAAAGCCATCAGACATCTTGAGCATTTACAAGCCACCACTGAGCCCACTGATGAAACAGTGTTCGCACTGCAAAACTCATCCGATGATTCTGAAAATGATGAGTTTCAAACTGTTTTTCACCAACAACTTTTGTCTCTAGACACTACCATTCCTATCCCTTCCATAAAACTCCACATCTTACCCTCCAAATTCCAGAGACCAATTCCCGCCATTGGACTTCTTGATACCGGAGCCCAAAGAAGTATGATAAACCCAGACATACTTCCATCCCAGTCTTGGCAAAATTATGAAGAAAATTTCAAAGCAGTCAATAGAAAACTCTTGACCACCACATTGATTACCAAAAAACCCATTGGTATTCAAATCTTTCCAAATTGTGTTATTTGGACAAAAGTCATCGGTTCTCATCTGCCTAATAAGGATATTTTGTTAGGCTTTAATATCATTCATAAGATAAAACACCTCCAAATCATTCCAACTGGAATCCGAGTCAAGTCCATGTTTAAACCATTCACCAATGTTTTAAAGTTTTATGGTTTATCTGAAACCTCCCAGCCTTTCCAAGACATTTCCACAAAATTTTTAACGTTTTGTCCTGAGTCACATGCTGATTTTCACCATCCAAATCCTCTGTGGAAAAATCCACAATTCTTTGTTCAATTACCTTTCAAGTTGAATGAAGATGTTAATCCAACCAAAGCCACGCATCCAGGAATGAGTCCTTCTGACTTAGTCCTAGCTCAACAGGAATGTTCTCAGTTGCTAGCCCAAGGTCTTATTGAACCCACTAGTTCTCAATGGGCTTGTCAAGCTTTTTATGTTGAAAAGCATTCTGAGATTGTTAGAGGAAAAAAACGATTATGTAAAATTCCCTTTGCCAAAAAGACAGAGCATGTTCACTTATTTGAAAAATGCTCAAATCTTTTCAAAATTTGAGCATTCCCAATGCTCATTACCAATGGACAGTTTTACCCTTTGGTCTTAAAACAGCCCCATCTATTTTTCATTGATTTATATTGACGATATTTTATTGTTTTCAAGTACACAAGATGATCATCGCCATTTGTTAAACTAGTTCTTTGATATTATCTAATCTCATGAAATACGAGGGTAGGTGGATTCACTTATTTGAGCTGATTCGGGAATATAGGAGTATTCAACAAGGTTTTCAATTTTATCAGCAGTATAGGAAGTGCAAGATTTAGGCAAAGAAAGAGTAGAAGAAAGAGTAACTGGAGTGGATGAAGTAGAAGCCATGAGGGATGAGTTCTCTTTGCGCCTGAAGACGAAAGATCAAAACAGGAATAAAGACTTAAATTATACCACTTTGAGAAAATCAGAAAGAGGGTATGGCTCTGATACCAAAATGGAGAGAATCAGAAAACTTTTACATTTTTCTTGAGGTTATACAACCCAAAACAGACTTTTATTAGTCAAAACAGGGTATAAAGAATTCTCCCTTCGTTTGTAAGATAGAGGTTTTCCGACGAAATAAACTCTCGTGTGTTTCCATAAAACTATGAGTTTCTAACTTCTCTTTTTCTCTCTGTCAATGAAGCTCTAACGTTTTTCAACAAAAGAAGCAAAACTTACATCTGTTCATTTTGAAACTTAAGAAAGTATGCTCTGCACTTGCCTCAAGTAAAGATCCTGTGCATAAGAAAACTTTTGATGATTTCTTATCTGGTTTGGTACCCTGTTTTAGACTAAAGGAAAATCTATTTTGGGTTATATAATCTAAGATAAAAATGTTTTAAAACTTTTCCTGATGCTCCATTTAAGTATATCGGCTGGAAACCAGAACTTGCGGGTTACTGGCCCTAAGGACAGACTTTGTGCTGTTGTAGATCAGGTATAACAACGCCACATACTTCATTTATGGTATCTACTAGAAATTTGACTTTTTAAGATAATGTTGTGTTGCAAAATGGTATTTATTGTGACCAATAATTTTGTTTTGATATGCATTAGGTCTTTGATTCAAATTTTTTTCTTATGACAAACATTATTTTAATCGCATAAAACCACATTTTTTAAAGTGAAAATTTCCCTCTAAATTATGAAATATTTTGGGATAATATTTCATCAATTATGACAAAATAAATGGTTTTGAAATATTATTAACATCATGAAATTATTTTGTAACTAAAAAAATGTGTAAATCTCTATAAAAAAAGTGTAAATCTAAACAAACCATCTGTGAATCTTTAAAGTTATTCTAATTTTTATAATTTTAAGCCCCCATTTTTTGGTCTCAGATGAGTAACTATAGTGATGAAATTAAAAATAGTAGTTGAAAGTTTTGTCTTGGATAATGTTGTATTTTTTTTACTAAGTTATTTCTTGCTTGATTACACTATTTGGTCTTTGATTTAACTTTTTCGTGACAAGTATTATTTTAATTGCAAAACAATTAATTTTTTCTTGGCAAAAAAATTCATGTGAAAAATTGAATATTTTGGGACAACATTTCATTATTGTTGATAAAAATAAATGGTAGTGAAATATAATTATAGGTGATAAAACTGTCATGACACATAATATTAGTCCATAAAGCTACTCTAATTTCTTATAATTTTAAGATACTATTTTTTGGTCACACATGAGTAACTACAATGAGAAAATTAAAAAACAGTAGTTGAAAGTTTTGTCTTCAATAATTTAACCAATTTATTTTGTTATTTCTATATGTATGCAGATAAATTCAAACTCCCTCATCAAGATTTCCCTTATTATTACTTTTCAATAATCTAAGAAATGGCCAAAAAGAATTGAACAAAATTACTATTACAAATAAAGGTAGAGTCACAAACACCTTATAAAAATTTATATATGTAACTTATTATATCAATTTGCATATGAAAAGATTGATCGACTTTTCAACCAATTCTTTTATGCAAAATTCTTTGTATGCACATACCCGTATAAATTATTTATGATTCTATTATAGCTTTCATGAACTTGGAGCATTTACCATATAAACCAGGTCTGATTCTATATCCAATTGGCCAATTACAAACCTTTTAAGTTTATTTTATTTGAAAATGTTGAGCCATCTCAAAGCTCGGGTAATGCATGGTCTTCAACTTCAGTTTTCTTCACATCATGTTTCTCTAAACCTCTTCTCTCTTCTAGCTTGGGAGAATACAGCCAGCTCCAATTCAAAGAGACTCAGACCACCTTGCAAGTTGTGGATCAAGGATTTCTCCTTTCAGCAAGCGGCAGAGACTTCTATAGCAAAAAGATAACTCGCCCAATAGAGATCCTGCCTTTCATGAACAGGCATGGGTTTTTTGCCTTCGATTATTTTGGTGAAGATATTTATAGACTTGTGTCTTGGGAATTATTTCAAGAGTGTGTGACGGTCCAATAGATGTGTGGTGGATGTCTATGGCAACAAAAGTACATTACAAACTCTTTTATTCTTATAATTTTATTTTTTTATGGTATTAGAGAAATTAAAGCTTCATTCACTATCCAATAACTTTTATTAAAGAAAAAAATCTTTGGAGTCACAATTTCTAGTAGTGGGCTTGGAGGGCTCAGATCTCTGCTTAGGTGTCATCGATGCTTGTTGCCTCTCGTTTCACTTCACATAGCTCGGCTTCCAAGGAGTTCAGCTCGAGCTTAGGATTATACGGGTGTTACCCCTCCTCTTGAGTTGCTACTCAAACTTAATGGCTTTGTGGGCCATGTCCTTAAATTTGTTCATTTTAAGGAGCTTCTCCTCTCTTGTAAGATATAGAAGTTTTCAAGAAATAAACTCTCGTGTGCTTTTAAACCATGAAGTTCTAAACCCTCCTCTCTCTCTCTGCTAATGAAGTTCTAATGATAAGAAAAGAAATAGCGATTTTAAATTTGTTCATTTTGAAACTTAAGCAAGTATGCTCTGCACTTGCCTCTCGCAAGGATCCTGTGCATCAGAAAGCTTTTGATCATTTTCTTATTTGGTTTGGTACCCTGTTTTGACTAACGAAAGTCTGTTTTGGGTTGTATAACCCGAGAAGAAAATGAAAAGTTTTCCTGATTTCTCAATTTTGGTATCAGAGCCTATTGTTCGTTTCATTTTTCCAAAGTGGTATAATTTAGGTCGTTATCTCTTCTTTGATCTTTACTCTTCAGACGCAGAGAGAATCTATCACTCATGGCTTCTACTTCCTCAACTCCTGTTACTCTTTCTTCTACACTTTCCTTACCTAAATCTTGCACTTCTCATACTACCAACAAGATCGAAAACCTTGTCGAGTATTCCTATATCCCAGACTCTGCCCAAATTAGTGAATCCACCTACCCTCTCATCAGCCCTTATCAGTTGTACAAACGTCCCAATTCCTTTACCTGCAGTATCCGTACCCTTATTTCTACTCGGCGGCCTCATCCTAAAGAATATATCCAGTCTTCTCGTCTGGATCAGTGTGCTCTTAAAGCCACTTCTGCTGAGCAGTATGTTACTTTGGAGATCCCCTCCGATCTAATTTCTACCTGGAAACACGAAGGTTACACTCATCTCCACCTTGTTGCCATCAGATTAATCCTTACCCTTCATGGGCGAAAAGGATTACCAGTTACATCTCGTATTGCTTTACTTGACACTCGGTTTAAACAGTACCAAGATGCTGTTATTGGAACCGTACTCACAACTCTCCATGCTGGAAGTGTCCTCCTCACCTTTTATCCCAACTTTAACCTCTCACTTCAAGACACAAATCTACCCACAACCTTACAAGTCCAAATCCAAATCCAAGGTGCTGAACATATTCCACTGCCAAAATAGCCACCCTACACCATCAACTGGTCTACAGGCTTCAAAACCATGCCCTAGATCTACCTGCTCCGGCACACCATTCTGACACCCTCATGGTGTTCGTTGAATCTGACCAAATCCCTACCATCATTCAGATCCCCAGACAAATTCCACGCCATGAGCTCATTAAGCTTATGCCTCTTGAGTGGATCTCAAACTATGAGCAGTTCTATAACAATACAGCCCCAGTTCAGACATCTGAAAGTATGTTTGAACGGCGACCAGATGGCACGGTCAGAATGGCCTTTAAACCACCTCCCAGTGCTCCACAAGAGCCTCCTCGGCTCTCTTTCACTTACTCTTCCATGATCACAGCTGTTCAGACAGCTCAAGAAGATCTGCCTATTACAGGGTTCAATTCTGAAGGTTTCCCTGTTTATCCAGCCAAACAAAATGGACATTTCCTATGCGATGTCCCTGGCTCAGGCCACTATGACCCAGATTGTCCCTGCTGGGATGATTGGGAAGAGGATGACGATTATGTAACCAAAAAGAAAAAGAAACCTAAGAAAAAATGTCATGCCTCGTGTCACCACAGTATTCCTAGACCACCACAAGATCCTCCGCCTCCACCAGCTCCTTTACCCCTCTACAAAAAAGAACTCCAATGGCTTGCAAAACGTTGCACATCCACAATTTCATCACTTGTTCCAGATCCATCTCCACCTCTGAGTTGTATGATGTTTTCATCTGCTTCTTCAGATTATTCTTCCTCTTTTCCTCCTTTAGACACCCACACAGATTCCCAACGAAATGTTGTGTCCAAACCTTTTATTCCATCAGCCATAACCTCAGCTGGTCATCTTGAACCACCTAAACCTTTTGAATCAGTCCTCAACTGGCAAACTCAAAATGCCAGAGCCCAAAATGATACTTTGTTAAATATCACTTCCAAAGTTGAGCATATCAGTTTACGAACTGAACAACTCGAGACCAAAGTTGATTCCATTACTTCCCAACTGCAGCAGATCCATCAAAATCTCCAGTCCAGGATTACCCAGCTTGATTATGAACTACGCGCCATGCTTGCCCAAAGATACTATGGCCCAGAATTTGACCAAAATGAAAAGGAAATTCGTCGCTTAAAAGCTAAACTTAACCAAATTGAATTCGAAAAACACAGACCTACCCTTTTCACCACGTCCCCTCCTATTCCGTCCATTGGCCCTACATACCATCCTTTTGCCTCTATGCTTTCTCCTATCAAACAATATGAGCCTTCCAAGATTCTCAAGACCCTTGGGAAGAATTTCTTCCTCTCAGCCAACACCTTCATCAGTTTCCCCAACCAACAATGGATGAACCTAGACCCTCCGCACCAGGACCATCAACCCAACCTTCCAAAAAACCAACTCGAACCACCAAAGTTGACAAAGCTACCCAAACTTCTCCTAAGCCTACTCCCAGGTGTACTCCACGAGACTATAATTGTCCTTACCCACCTTGCCGTGGTCCCTCCTGTAAGCATCCAAAGCTCTCAAAAAAAAATTTTCAAAAGCGTCATCACTCTAGTGATACGGACCCAGATGCAACGGAAAGTTCCTCCGAATATGACTACATGAACCTCTACTCTCCATAATGTAGTTTGTCTTGTTATGATTTGTCTTGTTGTAATGATTATGTTTTGCTTTTGCTTTGTCTTGTATAATTATGGTTGCTTTTGCTTTTGCTTTAAGCTTTTGTCAAAGTCATGCTGCTTTAATTATTAAAGCATCTTTGTCCCTTTGTAATAATTAAAGGTGTGTCATGATGTAACTTTTACTTTTGTAAAAGATAGGGGTCCTGTCCTATCTTCCTGAGATTTCTCCTATATAAGGAGCTTCTCCTCTCTTGTAAGATATAGAAGTTTTCAAGAAATAAACTCTCGTGTGCTTTTAAACCATGAAGTTCTAAACCCTCCTCTCTCTCTCTGCTAATGAAGTTCTAACGATAAGAAAAGAAATAGCGATTTTAAATTTGTTCATTTTGACACTTAAGCAAGTATGCTCTGCACTTGCCTCTCACAAGGATCCTGTGCATCAGAAAGCTTTTGATCATTTTCTTATCTGGTTTGGTACCCTGTTTTGACTAACAAAAGTCTGTTTTGGGTTGTATAACCCGAGAAGAAAATGAAAAGTTTTCCTGATTTCTCAACTTTTGCAACTCCCGATTAAGGCCATTCAAGAATCGTGCCATGGTAGTTTCTCTATCATCCTCGACATTTGCTTTAATCATGGCAATCTCCATTTCTTTGTAATAATCCTCCATGCTTCAGCTACCCTGTGTAAGACTTTGTAATTTTTGTACAAGTCTCGAGAGTAGTGGTTAGGGACAAAACACCTTCTCATCAATGTTTCATTTCATCCCATGTCTCAACTAGACGTTCCCTATTCCACCACCTGTTTATAACAAATTGATCCCACCAAGTAATAGCATAGTAAAAAAACTCAATTATAGCTAGTTTTACTTTTTTTTTTTTTTTACCTTTGAAAGATTGTGGCAATCAAGCACATACCCCATTTTCTTCTCTCATTCAAGGTATGTTTCCAAGTTGGATTTACCTTGAAAAGATAGGATCTTTATCTTTATATGACTAAAACCATCATCCCTATTCCTAGCTCTCCTATCCCATCTATCTCTCTTATAACTATTCACTAAGTCTCCCCGCCATCATACTTATCCCTATAATAGTCATCAATCTACCCTCTAGTTGGAGCTCTCTCTCCTACGTGCTTAGGGAATGGGTTGTGGCTACCCCGCACGTGTGTTTGCTTGATCGAAATGCTCATGTATGTGTTCTAATTCAACCCTCATAATCCTTTTCATCTCTTTCATCAATGCTTGAATTTGCAAATTCTGAGTAGTTGATGGTTGTTCCTCTTCATTTGTGTTTCATTTTTGGTTGTGAGACATGGTTGACATCTGCAAAAAAGAGGTTAGAAATAATGTGTAAAGGACCTCACCACTATCCCTGTTGTGTTTCACTTATGAAAATTGATTCACTCAATTCCACTTGTGTTTCACTCAAATTTATTGGCTTTTACTCTCTAATATGCTCACACTCTCTTGCCTTTTTCCACTCGTACTAATTCTCACTCGGTTCTTAGCAAACTAATCAAAACAATATCAAGATTCTCGCAGTAGTTCACAAAGATTACACAAAGAAGACTCATATTTCAAAAGCAAGAATACAATGCGTACGTACAATCAAGTTTTGAAAGCACAAATTACAAATATTTATGGCAAAAATTTTCACCTACAGGGTAAAACCAATTTTGGACTCTCCAAGGCACTAATAATGGAAAATGAACAAAAAAATATTTAAGCAAAGGTCGAGTACTCTTTTGTTTTTTACTCTCACTATCCTCTTCCTTCTTCTCTGATTTCTTTGTTTTTTTTTTTATTTCTTGGATCTTTTTTTTTGGTACAAATTGGTATAGAAGATTAACAAAACTCAAAAATTAAAACAAGATTCACAACTCAATCAATTAAAACAAAGAGATGCAACAATTCTAGAAAGAGTGCAAAATTCAGCCAAAAAGGTTTTAGGGATTTTCAGAACCCAAAATTGGGAGAATGGAAATTAAGACTTATGATTAACAGGAATAAAAAACTAAAGAAAAGATAAGTAAAACATGATCAGAACCTCGCTCTAATACTAGCTGATACAAGCCCTGCCAAGAACGGACGTGACCTTCATCAATTTAGTCTTCAAGATCGATTCTAAACCTCGAATTGAATGGAACCGCAACCCGATGCTTAATGAAATCACGAACCTTGGTATGTAAGGACATCACAATCAACTATGGATGATCTGATTGATAACTCAAGAGTTTGAACACCATAGAAACTTGATAAGTTTAAAGAGTTATTTTAAGAGCTAAAGAGAATTAACCTTCCCACCAATTGCATCAAAACTGATCCGTCGCTGATTGTTGGATGCGAGTACATTATATAGGGTTGGTTACAAGAATTTTAGAGAATAAATCCTAAACCAAAATCAAATTGGAATACTAATCTAAAGTAAATAAGGAAAGAATCTAAATTAGATTAGAATCCTAATCTAAGGCTAATAAGGAAGAATCTAAATCAAATCAGAATCCTAATCGGTTTAAATGTCTTACATCAATTAAAATGAAAACTAGGCAATTAAAAGAGAAATAACTGATTTGTTTTGCTACTAACCTCCTAAAGAAACGGGAAAGTATCTAAAAAGGAAAAGTAAAGTAATATATTTTCCCACCATAATGTGCAAGCCAACTTCCTGATTTCATGGAATAGATTAAATCACACATTTAGTGGTCTAAATATCGTATGATTCCTTCAATAGGCCTCCATGAATTTGATTGACCCTAAGTTGCTTGAATTAACCTATTAAGCGCTTCCTTGTGCTTGTGATAATTTTGTCTTCAATTTCATCATTAACCTATTACGTGTTTTGTATATATTTTCATCCTTCTACTTTCCCCATTAGATTAGTTAGAGATAATCCTTCTTCAACAAAAGATAATTTAGGCATGATCTATAATTTGGACTAGACATGGTCTGCAAACCTACCTTTCTGTTTGAGGTTCAGAGAGTATCTAGGCATTGATATGACTCAGGTTAACTTACTTCAAAGATTTGACTACAACTAACTTGCAAATAGTAGTTTTTAGTTTAAACGATGAGGCACTTGCTGTATAATGCAATGTCAGAGCCGATTACACTCGTTAATAATGGAGAAATGAGTTTTAAATGTTGTATTAGTATCTACTATGGCAGTAAAACTATGAAAAAGCCCTAATACAATTTAAGACTTAAACTTGGAATTTAGGATGATGTCAATTAATAAAGTGTGATTGAATTGTATTTTGGATGGTTTGGACACTAATTTATAAGAACAAAATTATTTACAAGTATTGTTGTAATAGTTCTTTGGAGTTTGAAGTTAGTGTTTAAGGATTTGAGGATATTTAACTGAGAACTAAAGGTTGTTCTAAGTCTAAAATGGTGATAGGTTGGTAAAGGTGGCCAGTTTAGGGTTTTTTGAGGTTCGTTTAAAAATGAGAAGGTTTCTTGAACAAAGATGGTGGCTGATTGTAAAGAATGATTGTTTAAAGGTTGTTAAATGACTACTGGATTACTGATTAGTATTTTAGGGTAGGTTATGATGGTCTAAAGATCTTGAAAACCTAGTTAATAAGGCTTAGGAGCCTTATTCTTAAAAGGTTAGAATAAATCATGCAATAAGGTAGGATTTTGAAGATATTTTCCTTTTTTTTATACAAAGTAGTACTTTCCTATTTGGGTTAGGAAAAAAATGAGAAGGTTTCTTGGTCGTCAAGCATGTACCTTGCAAGGATAAAAAAAGTACTGAAATGAAGTTAGGGTTTCAAAAAAGGCTTTTAGATATGGCATAATACTACATCTAAATACTGCAATAATTTAATATGCCAAGAATAGAGAATATCGGCTTTTTGATTTTCATATTGTTCTTGTCCTTCTAGGGTTATTGGTTCTCCACTAGTCTATTTTATAAGGCATTCCCTATTGTACCAAGATCTGAAAATGAGCTTGGCCTAGGGTTCGACAAAAATTGGGCCTCACTCTAATGCATCAGTGCCTTCCAAACCACATCCCATAATGGTTGGATCCACCATGGAATACATACCTAATTGGCTAAATTGGACCATTGGGCCTAGTGTTGATTTTTAGTTAGCAGCATTAGCCCCATTGATAATGTGGATGTGTAGTCGTAGATAAGCAGATGACATAATCAATTGCCTACATAAAAATCCTAATAGAATGAGGCACAAGGTTAGCTTTAAATTGAATTGAATGAGGTTGGACTCATATCTGTTGCTGAAAGAGAATCACTCACACTATATTGATATAATATGGTGATAATATTAATTTTTTTATGATGAATAATATAAAGCAATGAAATATGACCATTTTATTGTTTATGTCAAGATATCCTAGCAATTATATCTGTATCCAGTCAGCTTGTTGACATGATTTGAATATAGATGTAGTTATTGTAGGTGACTGTTGGATTCTACAACTATAAATATTGTGATTGCAGCGCCAAAAAGAAAAAGCATTTCCGCAAATTCACAAACCCATATTCGTTTCCGAGATCAAAATCCAGGCAAAAATCATACAGGTTTTTCAGGAAAAGACCTAGTTCTTTTAGAAAATAGAAAAGGAAGAAGTCAAGTCGATGCTTCATTTGCAAAAAGAAAGGCCATTATGCTAAAGATTGCCCCAACAAAAAAGACAAAGCCATCAGACTTCTTGAGCAATTACAAGCCACCACTGATTATTCTCCTCACAAAGATGAAATTGAGTCATACTTTTCATAACAAGAGGAGCTTATTGATGAAACAGTGTTCGCACTGCAAAACTCATCCGATGATTCTAAATATGATGAGTTTTAGACTGTTTTCCACCAACAACTATTGTCCCTTGACACTACCATACCTATCCCTTCCATCAAACTCCACATTTTACCTTCCAAATTTCAAAAGATGATTCCCGCCATTGGACTTTTTGATACAGGGGCCCAACGAAGTATGTTAAATCCCGACATTCACCACTACAAAGAAAATTTCAAAGCAGTGAATGGAAAACTCTTCACCACTACATTAATTACCAAAAAACCATTGGTATTCAAATCTTTCCAAATTGTGTTATCTGGACGAAAGTCATTGGTTCCCATCTGCCTAATAAGGATATCTTGTTAGGATTTGATATCATTCACCAGATAAAACAACTCCAAATCATTCCTACTGGAATCCGAGTCAAGTCCATGTTTGTCTGAAACCTCCCAGCCCTTCCAAGACATTTCCACAAAGTTTTTGAAGTTTTGTCCCGAATCTCATGCTGAATTTCACCATCCAAATCCTCTGTGGAAAAATCCACAATTCTTTGTTGAATTATCTTTCAAGTTGAATGAAGATATCAATCCAACCAAAGCCACACATCAAGGAATGAGTCCTTCTGACTTAGTCCTAGCCCAAAAGGAATGTTCTCAGTTGCTAACCCAAGGTCTTATTGAACCCACTAGTTCTCAATGGGTTTGAGAAAATGAAAGTTTTCCTGATTTCTTATTTTGAGTATATCGGCTAGAATACCTAAGGGTTGCGGGCTACTGGTCCAAAGGAAGTTTAAATAGCTTGGCGGAAACATATCCATTGCCAAGGACTTCGTCCCTTATACAACGCCACGTACTCAGAATACACTAAATTGGTATCAGAGCCATACCCTCTCCATTTTCTCAAAGTGGTATAATTTAAGTCTTTATTCCTGTTTTGATCTTTAGTCTTCAGGCGCAGAGAGAACTCATCCCTATGGCTTCTACCTCATCAACTCCTGTTACTCTTTCATCTACGCTTTCTTTGCCTAAATCTTGCACTTCCCATACTGCTAATAAGATAGAAAACCTTGTTGAATACTCTTATATTCCCGAATCCGCTCAAATCAGTGAATCCACCTACCCTCTTATTAGCCCTTACCATTTGTACAAACGACCCAACTCCTTTACCCGCAGCATCCGTACCCTTATCTCTACTAAACGGCCACACCCTAAAGAATATATCCAGTCTTCTCGTCTGGATCAGTGTGCTCTTAAAGCCACTTCTGCTGAGCAATATGTTACACTAGAAATTCCTTCAGAGCTCATTTCAAATTGGAAACGTGAAGGATACACTCATCTTCATCTAGGCGGCATCCGGCTTATCCTTACCCTTCATGGGCGCAAAGGTTTACCTGTTACCGCTCGTGTTGCTCTCTTGGATACTCGGTTTAAACAGTTCCAAGATGCCGTTATCGGTACTGTCCTCACCACCCTACATGCTGGCAGTGTCTTACTCACTTTTTATCCCAACTTCAATCTTTCTCTTCAAGATCCTAATCTACCTACAACCCTGAAAGTTCAAGTCCAGATCCAAGGTGCTGAACAAATCTCCACTGCTAAAATCGCCACCTTACACCATCAATTGGTCTATCGGCTTCAGAATCATGCCTTAGACCTACCCACTCCAGAACACCACTCTGACACTCTCATGGTGTTAGCAGAATCTGACCAAATTCCAACTATCATTCAGATCCCCAGGCAAATTCCTCGCCACGAACTCCTTAAGCTTATGCCTCTTGAATGGATCTCAAACTATGAGTAGTTCCATAACAATACAGCCCCAGTTCAGACATCTGAAAGTATGTTTGAAAGACGACCAGATGGCACGGTCAGAATGACCTTTAAACCACCTCCCAGTGCTCCTCAAGAGCCTCCTCGGCTCTCTTTTACTTATTCCTCCATGATCACAGCTGTTCAGACAGCTCAAGAAGATTTGCCTATTACAGGGTTCAATTCTGATGGTTTCCCTGTTTATCCAGCCAAGCAAAATGGACATTTCCTTTGGGATGTCCCTGGTTCCGGCCATTGTGACCCAGATTGTCCCTGCTGGGATGATTGGGAAGAGGATGACGATTATGTAACCAAAAAGAAAAAGAAACCTAAGAAAAAATCTCATGCCTCGTGTCACCACAGTACTCCTAAACCGCCACAATATCCTCCTCCTCCATCAGCTCCTTTACCTCTCTATAAAAAGGAACTCCAATGGCTTGCAAAGCGTTGCACCTCTACAATCTCCTCACCCGTTCCAGATCCATCTCCACCTCTGAGTTGTATGATGTTTTCATCTACTTCCTCAGACTATTCTTCTTCTTTTCCTCCTTTAGACACCCACACTGATTCACAACGAAATGTTGTGTCTAAACCTTTTGTTCCATCACCCATCACTTCATCAGGTCATCTTGAACCACCCAAACCTTTTGAATCAGTCCTCAACTGGCAAACTCAAAATGCCAGAGCCCAGAATGATACTTTGTTGAACATTAATTCCAAAGTTGAAAAGATCAGTTTACGAACTGAACACCTTGAAACGAAGGTTGACTCCATCTCTGCACAACTACAGCAGATCCACCAGAACCTCCAGTCTAGAATTGCTCAACTTGATTCTGAGTTGCGAACTATGCTTGCCCAACATTACCATGGCCCAGAATTTGATCAAAAAGAAAGGGAAATCAGACGATTAAAAGCTGAGCTTGCTCAAATTGAATCTGACAAACAAAAACCTTCCCTTTTTACCTCCTCACCTCCTATCCCTTCGATTGGTCCAACTTACCATCCATTTGCTTCGATGCTTTCTCCTATCCGATAGTATGAGCCTTCTAAGCTGTTTGGTATGACTCATACCCTTTTTCGAGACAACCCATTACCACCACCACCTAAACCCAAACCAAAGCCTAAACCTCAACCACGACCCGTCACAATCAATCCTTCCTCCACTATTATCCCTGACCAACAATCACCAGGCTATACACCAGCATCACTATCACCTCCTGACCCATCCAAATCCCAACCTTCTACTAAATCCAAGGATAAAGAACCTATGCACCAATTCAGTGCCCATACCATTGACCACCCATCTTCCACTGATGACCAAACTTCTGATTCAAATCTAGCCATTTCAGATAGCCATACTGAGACTGAAACAGAATCTTCGGCATCCACCAGTGACTCTGAAAAATCTTATGCTGATATCACTAGAATTCTAATGGCTCAACCAGACCCACAAACCTCTCGGACAGAACCATATGTGGATATTCCTTCTGATGTTGAAGAAGAGATGCCTGAATCTTCTGCTACCAACCAGCCTCCTCCGGCCCCAACTACTTCATCTAGTCAAAAATCATCAAATGGTCCCTGGTTTACCTTTGATGATATCCCATCCTATAAATGGCGTGATCGTCTTAATGAAATGTCTGCCTGGATTGATCTCCAAATGCTCAGATCAGGAGCCACTACTGAATCAGTCCTTCGAGAATTTGCTACTCGTTTTACGGGTGCTCTAAGAGATTGGTTTGACTCTCTTGGTCAATATCGACAATTGCAGTTTGTTCAATTACCAGAAGTCTCTAGTGCTCTTGCCATTCTTCATGATCAGTTTTTAGGAGACCCAGCTGCAGCCTTTGAAGCTGCCCGCCGAGACTATCTCAGTATGAAATGCTGCTCCCTTGATGCTAAGGATCTTGATTTCCATTACAAGCGCATGTCACTGTTATTCTATAAGCTTAATGGATTTAACGAGCCTACCCTAAAGCATGTCTTCCTGGCTTCCCTTCCAGAAGAACTCCAACCAGACATCCAGCGGCAGCTCACCGCCTCCAATCTTGTCATTGACAATATCTCTCTTGGCAAAATTTTCCAACTCGCCAAAACTTGTCTTGATAAGCTTTGTGAACAGAAACAATTCTTCAAGGACTTGTTGAAAGACAAAGAACCATTCAGAAGTGCCTGCAAAAAGCCTTATCTGCAAATCAAATGCAAACAGAAGAAGGATTGTGATTGCAGTCCCAAAAAGAAAAGGCATTTTCGAAAGTTCAAATCTCCAGAATTTTCATCCAGACCCCGCAGGTCCAGAAAACCTTACAGATTCTTCATAAAGCGGTCTTCTTCTTCCAAAGACTCCAAACGAAGAAAATCCAGCAGATGTTTTATCTGCAGGAAAAAAGGTCATTTTGCCAAAGACTGCCCCAACAAAAGAGCCAAGTCCATTCGTCTTGTAGAACATCTTCAGGCTACTACGGATTACTCTCCTCAACAGGATGAACTGGAATTCTACTTCTCTGAACAAGATGAACCCAATGATGAAACAGTGTTCGCACTCCAACAGTCTTCTGATGATTCCGACAGTGACCAGTCCCCAGTCATTTTCCATCAACAGCTCTTGTCCCTTGATACTACAGTTCCTATACCTTCTATCAAGGTCCAAATCTTACCTTCAAAATTCCAAAGGCCCATTCCAGCAATTGGTCTTATTGATACTGGAGCTCAACGAAGCATGTTAAACCCTCATATTCTTCCACCAGATTACTGGACCCAATCTGAAGAACATTTCAAAGCTGTTAATGGCAAACTGTTCACCACCTCTTTGATTACCAAACAACCCATTGGTATCCAGATTTTCCCTAATTGTGTCATTTGGACCAAAGTCATTGGTTCAACTCTTCCTAATAAAGATATTTTGTTAGGATTTGACATCCTTCACCAGATCAAACACCTTCAAATCATTCCTCATGGAATTCGAGTCAAGTCCATGTTCAAACCATTCACAGATATCTTGAAACTCTACAATTTGTCTGAAACCCCTCCATCATATCAGGATGTTTCTACCAAGCTTTTAAGTTTCTGTCCGGAGTCTCATTCTGAGTTCACCCATCCAAACCCTTTGTGGAAAAATCAGTCTTTCTTTGTTAAGTTACCCTTCAAACTTAATGAAGACATTAATCCCACCAAAGCCACTCATCCAGGAATGAGTCCATCTGACTTACTCCTAGCCCAACATGAATGAACTACACTCGTCAATGGGCTTGCCAAGCCTTTTATGTTGAAAAGCATTCTGAAATTGTTTGAGGAAAGAAACGCTTAGTCATTGACTACCAGCCCTTAAACATGTTTTTGCAAGATGACAAATTTCCCTTACCTCGCAGACAAAGCATGTTTACTTTTCTCAAAAATGCCCAGATCTTTTCAAAATTTGATTTAAAATCAGGTTTTTGGCAATTAGGCATTGAACCCTCTGAGCGATATAAGACAGCCTTTTGCATTCCCAATGCCCATTTCCAATGGACGGTCCTACCCTTTGGTCTCAAAACTGCCCCATCCATTTTCCAAAAATCCATGATCAAAATCTTTCAGCCTCTCCTGTCTAATGCATTAATTTACATCGATGATATATTACTTTTTTCAGGATCACATGATGACCATCACCGACTGCTCAACCAGTTCTATGATATTGTCCAAAGTCATGGAATTATGCTATCTGCCAAGAAAAGCACCATTGCCACAGATACCATCGAATTTCTTGGTATGATCATTAAAGATGGCCATTACCAGCCAGGAAAGCACATTGCCCAAGAGTTGCTTCACTTTCCAGACCAGCAACTTTCCAAAAAGGAAGTCCAGCAATTTCTTGGAATTATCAATTACATCAGAGACTTTATCCCACATGTGGACCACTACACTCGTCACCTCTCGGCTTTATTGAAGAAAACGCCTCCTGAGTGGAATGATGACCACACAAATGCTGTCGCTACTCTCAAGAAGATTGCGCAAAATCTGCCTCCTTTAAAGTTGATTGCAGATGGAAAGCGCATACTACAGACAGACGCAAGTGATGAATCATGGGGTGCCATTCTCCTAGAAGAACTCAATGGAAAAGAACACTTTATCGCCTACGCTAGTGGACATTTTTCTGACACCCAGCAGCATTACCATAGCGTGTTCAAAGAGATCTTAGCGGTAAAGCATGGCATCAAAAAGTTCGAGTACCATCTCATTGGCCACCAATTCCTCATCCGAATGGACAGCTCAGCCTTCCCCAACATTCTCAATTTCAAAGGCAAAACTGTTCCAGAAAAGATATTACTTCGGTTAAAAGATTGGTTTTCCAAATATGATTTTTCAGTCTAGCATATAAAGGGATCTCAGAACCTTATCCCTGATTTGCTATCCAGACTCTCAAAACCAGAGACACCTCCCACTCTGTTTTCCACCACTTACCATTTTCCTATCATTGCCGTGGCTACATCTTACCTCCTGAAGCTCTTACCAAAAAACCCTTTCCCTTGAATAAAACATTCTCCTCTGTTTTCGCCATCCAAGAGTTTGCACGAAAAGCTGTTTTCCGTTTCTTCATGAAAGCTTACCTTATGGCTGACTCATTTCCATTTTCTACTTTCCATCCTGAAAATCTGTTTCTTACAGGTTTAACCCTTGACCCATCCAGAGAAATCACTGAAGATGAGTTATGGTACCTCTGGTGCCTAACTACTCTCTATGCAACCAAGCTCGTTCTTCCCATAGCCCCCACTTTGTCTCATCTTCTTAATCCTGACAAAGCTACCTCTCTCATCTGGACATTACTTGAATGGTTTTCACCAATTCCATGGTGGCGACACAAGCTCCAACGCTTGTCAGAGATCTACAACCTTGATCGTATGCCATTACCTGAAGCTCAAATGTGGACATCCGTGTTCATCATTCATCGACCTTATTTCCAACACCCAGATACACAGTTCTTTTGGACACAGGATCAGGTATACGAATGGTTCACTGCACCACACCCTTCCATCATTGAAAGTGAGATTCAGTCTACCTTACATAACTACCTCCATCAGTTAAACCACCAAACTTCGCCACATAAGGATATCGTTCACACATCCTTAGGCCCACAACATGACCTCATCATGATCCCTACTCCATCAGCCAGATCCAAGCCACCATCCACAGGAATCCTTATCAAAGAAGAAAGGCCAGACTACACTGACTTTCTTTTCCAAGATTCTCAGGACCCTTGGGAAGAATTCCTTCCTCTCAGCCAACACCTTCATCAGTTCCCCCAACCAACAACAGATGAACCTGGACCCTCTGAACCAGGACCATCAACCCGACCTTCCAAAAAATCACCTCGACCTTCTAAAGTTGACAAAGCCACCCAGACTTCCCCCAGGTATACTTCACAGTGTACTCCACGAGCCGATCATTGCCCTAATCCACCATGCCGTGGTCCCTCCTGTCAACATCCTAAACGCCCGAAGCTTCCAAACAACTTTTTCCGCAAACCGCACCACTCCGGTGATACAGATCCCGATGCAACGGAAAGCTCCTCCGAAGATGACTACATGAACCTCCACTCTCCTTAAAAGTTATTTGTCTTGTTGTAATTTGTCTTGTTGTCATCATTATGTCTCGTTTGTAATCATGGTTGCTTTTGCTTTTGCTTTTGCTTTTACTTTTACTTTTGCTTTTACTTTAAGCTTTTGTCAAAGTCGTGCTTTATTAAAGCATCTTTGTCCCTTTGTATAATTAAAAGGGTGTAATTATGTAACTTTACTTTAAAGATAGGGGTCCTGTCCTATGTCTCTGAGATTCCTTCTCTATATAAGGAACTCTTCTCTGCTTGTAACATATAGAGGTTTGCCAGAAATAAACTCGTGTGTTTTCTCTTACTATGAACTTCTAATCTTCTCTCTCTCTCTCTGCAAATGAAGTCCTAAAGAAAAGAAAAAGGAATAAGGGTTTTAAATTTGTTCATTTTGAAACTTAAGCAAGTATGCTCTGCACCTGCCTTTAGCAAGGATCCTGTGCATCAGAAAGCTTTTGAAGTTTTCTTATCTGGTTTGGTACCCTGTTTTGACTAGCAAAACTCTGTTTTGGGTTGTATAACCCGAGAAGAAAATGAAAGTTTTCCTGATTCCTTATTTTGAGTATATCGGCTGGAATACCTAAGGGTTGCGGGCTACTGGTCCAAAGGAAGTTTAAATAGCTTGGCGGAAACATATCCAATGCCAAGGACTTCGTCCCTTATACAACGCCACGTACTCAAAATACACCAAATTGGTATCAGCTTGGCGGAAACATATCCATTGCCAAGGACTTCGTCCCTTATACAACGCCACGTACTCAAAATACACTAAATTGGTATCATAGCCATACCCTCTCCATTTTCTCAAAGTGGTATAATTTAAGTCTTTATTCCTGTTTTGATCTTTAGTCTTCAGGCGCAGAGAGAACTCATCCCTATGGCTTCTACCTCATCAACTCCTGTTACTCTTTCTTCTACGCTTTCTTTGCCTAAATCTTGCACTTCCCATACTACTAATAAGATAGAAAACCTTGTTGAATACTCTTATATTCCCGAATCCGCTCAAATCAATGAATCCACCTACCCTCTTATTAGCCCTTACCATTTGTACAAACGACCCAACTCCTTTACCCGCAGCATCCGTACCCTTATCTCTACTAAACGGCCACACCCTAAAGAATATATCCAGTCTTCTCGTCTGGATCAGTGTGCTCTTAAAGCCACTTCTGCTGAGCAATATGTTACACTAGAAATTCCTTCAGAGCTCATTTCAAATTGGAAACGTGAAGGATACACTCATCTTCATCTAGGCGGCATCCGGCTTATCCTTACCCTTCATGGGCGCAAAGGTTTACCTGTTACCGCTCGTGTTGCTCTCTTGGATACTCGGTTTAAACAGTTCCAAGATGCCGTTATCGGTACTGTCCTCACCACCCTACATGCTGGCAGTGTCTTACTCATTTTTTATCCCAACTTCAATCTTTCTCTTCAAGATCCTAATCTACCTACAACCCTGAAAGTTCAAGTCCAGATCCAAGGTGCTGAACAAATCTCCACTGTTAAAATCGCCACCTTACACCATCAATTGGTCTATCGGCTTCAGAATCATGCCTTAGACCTACCCACTCCAGAACACCACTCTGACACTCTCATGGTGTTAGCAGAATCTGACCAAATTCCAACTATCATTCAGATCCCCAGGCAAATTCCTCGCCACGAACTCCTTAAGCTTATGCCTCTTGAATGGATCTCAAACTATGAGTAGTTCCATAACAATACAGCCCCAGTTCAGACATCTGAAAGTATGTTTGAAAGACGACCAGATGGCACGATCAGAATGACCTTTAAACCACCTCCCAGTGCTCCTCAAGAGCCTCCTCGGCTCTCTTTTACTTATTCCTCCATGATCACAGCTGTTCAGACAGCTCAAGAAGATTTGCCTATTACAGGGTTCAATTCTGATGGTTTCCCTGTTTATCCAGCCAATCAAAATGGACATTTCCTTTGGGATGTCCCTGGTTCCGGCCATTGTGACCCAGATTGTCCCTGCTGGGATGATTGGGAAGAGGATGACGATTATGTAACCAAAAAGAAAAAGAAACCTAAGAAAAAATCTCATGCCTCGTGTCACCACAGTACTCCTAAACCGCCACAAGATCCTCCTCCTCCATCAGCTCCTTTACCTCTCTATAAAAAGGAACTCCAATGGCTTGCAAAGAATTGCACCTCTACAATCTCCTCACCCGTTCCAGATCCATCTCCCCCTCTGAGTTGTATGATGTTTTCATCTACTTCCTCAGACTATTCTTCTTCTTTTCCTCCTTTAGACACCCACACTGATTCACAACGAAATGTTGTGTCTAAGCCTTTTGTTCCATCACCCATCACTTCATCAGGTCATCTTGAACCGCCCAAACCTTTTGAATCCGTCCTCAACTGGCAAACTCAAAATGCCAGAGCCCAGAATGATACTTTGTTGAACATTAATTCCAAAGTTGAAAAGATCAGTTTACGAACTGAACACCTTGAAACGAAGGTTGACTCCATTTCTGCACAACTACAGCAGATCCACCAGAACCTCCAGTCTAGAATTGCTCAACTTGACTCTGAGTTGCGAACTATGCTAGCCCAACGTTACCATGGCCCAGAATTTGATCAAAAAGAAAGGGAAATCCGACGATTAAAAGCTGAGCTTGCTCAAATTGAATCTGACAAACAAAAACCTTCCCTTTTTACCTTCTCACCTCCTATCCCTTCGATTGGTCCAACTTACCATCCATTTGCTTCGATGCTTTCTCCCATCCGACAGTATGAGCCTTCTAAGCTGTTTGGTATGACTCATACCCTTTTCCGAGATAACCCATTACCTCCACCGCCTAAACCTAAACCAAAGCCTAAACCTCAACCACGACCTGTCACAATCAATCCTTCCTCCACTATTATCCCTGACCAACAATCACCAAGCTATACACCAGCATCACCATCACCTCCTGAACCATCCAAATCCCAACCTTCTACTAAATCCAAGGATAAAGAACCTATGCACCAATTCAGTGCCCATACCATTAACCACCCATCTTCCACTGATGACCAAACTTCTGATTCAAATCTAGCCGTTTCAGATAGCCATACTGAGACTGACACAGAATCTTCGGCATCCACCAGTGACTCTGAAAAATCTTATGCTGATATCACCAGAATTCTAATGGCTCAACCAGACCCACAAACCTCTCGGACAGAACCATATGTGGATATTCCTTCTGATGTTGAAGAAGAGATGCCTGAATCTTCTGCACCAACCAGCCTCCTCCGGCCCAAACTACTTCATCTAGTCAAAAATCATCAAATGGTCCCTGGTTTACCTTTGATGATATCCCATCTTATAAATGGCGTGATCGTCTTAATGAAATGTTTGCCTGGATTGATCTCCAAATGCTCAGATCAGGAGCCACTACTGAATCAGTCCTTAGAGAATTTGCTACTCGTTTTACGGGTGCTCTAAGAGATTGGTTTGACTCTCTTGGTCAATATCGACAATTGCAGTTTGTTCAATTACCAGAAGTCTCTAGTGCTCTTGCCATTCTTCATGATCAGTTTTTAGGAGACCTAGCTGCAGCCTTTGAAGCTGCCCGCCGAGACTATCTCAGCATGAAATGCTGCTCCCTTGATGCTAAGGATCTTGATTTCCATTACAAGCGCATGTCACTGTTATTCTATAAGCTTAATGGATTTAACGAGCCTACCCTAAAGCATGTCTTTCTGGCCTCCCTTCCAGAAGAACTCCAACCAGACATCCAGCGGCAGCTCACCGCCTCCAATCTTGTCATTGACAATATCTCTCTTGGCAAAATTTTCCAACTCGCCAAAACTTGTCTTGATAAGCTTTGTGAACAGAAACAATTCTTCAAAGACTTGTTGAAAGACAAAGAACCATTCAGAAGTGCCTGCAAAAAGCCTTATCTGCAAATCAAATGCAAACAGAAGAAGGATTGTGATTGCAGTCCCAAAAAGAAAAGGCATTTTCGAAAGTTTAAATCTCCAGAATTTTCATCCAGACCCCGCAGGTCCAGACGACCTTACAGATTCTTCCGAAAGCGGTCTTCTTTTCCAAAGACTCCAAACGAAGAAAATCCAGCAGATGTTTTATCTGCAGGAAAAAACCCAATGATGAAACAATGTTCGCACTCCAACAGTCTTCTGATGATTCCGACAGTGACCAGTCCCCAGTCATTTTCCATCAACAGCTCTTGTCCCTTGATACTACAGTTCCTATACCTTCTATCAAGGTCCAAATCTTACCTTCAAAATTCCAAAGGCCCATTCCAGCAATTGGTCTTATTGATACTGGAGCTCAACGAAGCATGTTAAACCCTCATATTCTTCCACCAGATTACTGGACCCAATCTGAAGAACATTTCAAAGCTGTTAATGGCAAACTGTTCACCACCTCTTTGATTACCAAACAACCCATTGGTATCCAGATTTTCCCTAATTGTGTCATTTGGACCAAAGTCATTGGTTCAACTCTTCCTAATAAAGATATTTTGTTAGGATTTGACATCCTTCACCAGATCAAACACCTTCAAATCATTCCTCATGGAATTCGAGTCAAGTCCATGTTCAAACCATTCACAGATATCTTGAAACTCTACAATCTGTCTGAAACCCCTCCATCATATCAGGATGTTTCTACCAAGCTTTTAAGTTTCTGTCCGGAGTCTCATTCTGAGTTCACCCATCCAAACCCTTTGTGGAAAAATCAGTCTTTCTTTGTTAAGTTACCCTTCAAACTTAATGAAGACATTAATCCCACCAAAGCCACTCATCCAGGAATGAGTCCATCTGACTTACTCCTAGCCCAACATGAATGTTCTCAATTGTTAGCCCAAGGGTTAATTGAGCCCACAACCTCTCAATGGGCTTGCCAAGCCTTTTATGTTGAAAAGCATTCTGAAATTGTTCGAGGAAAGAAACGCTTAGTCATTGACTACCAGCCCTTAAACATGTTTTTGCAAGATGACAAATTTCCCTTACCTCGCAGACAAAGCATGTTTACTTTTCTCAAAAATGCCCAGATCTTTTCAAAATTTGATTTAAAATCAGGTTTTTGGCAATTAGGCATTGAACCCTCTGAGCGATATAAGACAGCCTTTTGCATTCCCAATGCCCATTTCTAATGGACGGTCCTACCCTTTTGTCTCAAAACTGCCCCATCCATTTTCCAAAAATCCATGATCAAAATCTTTCAGCCTCTCCTGTCTAATGCATTAATTTACATCGATGATATATTACTTTTTTCAGGATCACATGATGACCGTCACCGACTGCTCCACCAGTTCTATGATATTGTCCAAAGTCATGGAATCATGCTATCTGCCAAGAAAAGCACCATTGCCACAGATACCATCGAATTTCTTGGTATGATCATTAAAGATGGCCATTACCAGCCAGGAAAGCACATTGCCCAAGAGTTGCTCACTTTCCAGATCAGCAACTTTCCAAAAAGGAAGTCCAGCAATTTCTTGGAATTATCAATTACATCAGAGACTTTATCCCACATGTGGACCACTACACTCGTCACCTCTCGGCTTTATTGAAGAAAACGCCTCCTGAGTGGAATGATGACCACACAAATGCTGTCACTACTCTCAAAAGATTGCGCAAAATCCGCCTCCTTTAAAGTTGATTGCAGATGGAAAGCGCATACTACAGACAGACGCAAGTGATGAATCATGGGGTGCCATTCTCCTTGAAGAACTCAATGGAAAAGAACACTTTATCGCCTACGCTAGTGGACATTTTTCTGACACACAGCAGCACTACCATAGCGTGTTCAAAGAGATCTTAGCGGTAAAGTATGGCATCAAAAAGTTTGAGTACCATCTTATTGGCCACCACTTCCTCATCCGAATGGACAGCTCAGCCTTCCCCAACAGTCTCAATTTCAAAGGCAAAACTGTTCCAGAAAAGATGTTACTTCGGTTAAAAGATTGGTTTTCCAAATATGATTTTTCAGTCAAGCATATAAAGGGATCTCAGAACCTTATCCCTGATTTGCTATCCAGACTCTCAAAACCAGAGACACCTCCCACTCTGTTTTCCACCACTTACCATTTTCCTATCATTGCCATGGCTACATCCTTACCTCCTGAAGCTCTTACCAAAAAACCTTTTCCCTTGAATAAAACATTCTCCTCTGTTTTCGCCATCCAAGAGTTTGCACGAAAAGCTGTTTTCCGTTTCTTCATGAAAGCTTACCTTATGGCTGACTCATTTCCATTTTCTACTTTCCATCCTGAAAATCTGTTTCTTACAGGTTTAAACCCTTGACCCATCCAGAGAAATCACTGAAGATGAGTTATGGTACCTCTGGTGCCTAACTACTCTCTATGCAACCAAGCTCGTTCTTCCCATAGCCCCCACTTTGTCTCATCTTCTTAATCCTGACAAAGCTACCTCTCTCATCTGGACATTACTTGAATGGTTTTCACCAATTCCATGGTGGCGACACAAGCTCCAACGCTTGTCAGAGATCTACAACCTTGATCGTATGCCATTACCTGAAGCTCAAATGTGGACATCCGTGTTCATCATTCATCGACCTTATTTCCAACACCCAGATACACAGTTCTTTTGGACACAGGATCAGGTATACGAATGGTTCACTGCACCACACCCTTCCATCATTGAAAGTGAGATTCAGTCTACCTTACATAACTACCTCCATCAGTTAAACCACCAAACTCCGCCACATAAGGATATCGTTCACACCTCCTTAGGCCCACAACATGACCTCATCATGATCCCTACTCCATCAGCCAGATCCAAGCCACCATCCACAGGAATCCTTATCAAAGAAGAAAGGCCAGACTACACTGACTTTCTTTTCCAAGATTCTCAGGACCCTTGGGAAGAATTCCTTCCTCTCAGCCAACACCTTCATCAGTTCCCCCAACCAACAACAGATGAACCTGGACCCTCTGAACCAGGACCATCAACCCGACCTTCCAAAAAATCACCTCGACCTTCTAAAGTTGACAAAGCCACCCAGACTTCCCCCAGGTATACTTCACAGTGTACTCCACGAGCCGATCATTGCCCTAATCCACCATGCCGTGGTCCCTCCTGTCAACATCCTAAACGCCCGAAGCTTCCAAACAACTTTTTCCGCAAACCGCACCACTCCGGTGATACAGATCCCGATGCAACGGAAAGCTCCTCCGAAGATGACTACATGAACCTCCACTCTCCTTAAAAGTTATTTGTCTTGTTGTAATTTGTCTTGTTGTCATCATTATGTCTCGTTTGTAATCATGGTTGCTTTTGCTTTTGCTTTTGCTTTCCGCCACGTACTCAAAATACACTAAAAGTAAAAGTAAAAGCAAAAGCAAAAGCAAAAGCAACCATGATTACAAACGAGACATAATGATGACAACAAGACAAATTACAACAAGATGGTACTCGAACTTTTTGATGCCATACTTTACCGCTAAGATCTCTTTGAACACGCTATGGTAGTGCTGCTGGGTGTCAGAAAAATGTCCACTAGCGTAGGCGATAAAGTGTTCTTTTCCATTGAGTTCTTCTAGGAGAATGGCACCCCATGATTCATCACTTGCGTCTATCTGTAGTATGCGCTTTCCATCAGCAATCAACTTTAAAGGAGGCAGATTTTGCGCAATCTTCTTGAGAGTAGCGACAGCATTTGTGTGGTCATCATTCCACTCAGGAGGCGTTTTCTTCAATAAAGCCGAGAGGTGACGAGTGTAGTGGTCCACATGTGGGATAAAGTCTCTGATGTAATTGATAATTCCAAGAAATTGCTGGACTTCCTTTTTGGAAAGTTGCTGGTCTGGAAAGTGAAGCAACTCTTGGGCAATGTGCTTTCCTGGCTGGTAATGGCCATCTTTAATGATCATACCAAGAAATTCGATGGTATCTGTGGCAATGGTGCTTTTCTTGGCAGATAGCATAATTCCATGACTTTGGACAATATCATAGAACTGGTTGAGTAGTCGGTGATGGTCATCATGTGATCCTGAAAAAAGTAAAATATCATCAATGTAAATCAATGCATTAGATAGGAGAGGCTGAAAGATTTTGATCATGGATTTTTGAAAAATGGATGGGGCAGTTTTGAGACCAAAGGGTAGGACCGTCCATTGGAAATGGGCATTAGGAATGCAAAAGGCTGTCTTATAGCGCTCAGAGGGTTCAATGCCTAATTGCCAAAAACCTGATTTTAAATCAAATTTTGAAAAGATCTGGGCATTTTTGAGAAAAGTAAACATGCTTTGTCTGCGAGGTAGGGGAAATTTGTCATCTTGCAAAAACATGTTTAAGGGCTGGTAGTCAATGACTAAGCGTTTCTTTCCTCGAACAATTTCAGAATGCTTTTCAACATAAAAGGCTTGGCAAGCCCATTGAGAGGTTGTGGGCTCAATTAATCCTTGGGCTAACAATTGAGAACATTCCTGTTGGGCTAGGAGTAAGTCAGATGGACTCATTCCTGGATGAGTGGCTTTGGTGGGATTAATGTCTTCATTAAGTTTAAAGGGTAGCTTAACAAAGAAAGACTGATTTTTCCACAAAGGGTTTGGATGGGTGAACTCAGAATGAGACTCCGGACAGAAACTTAAAGCTTGGTAGAAACATCCTGATATGATGGAGGGGTTTCAGACAGATTGTAGAGTTTCAAGATATCGGTGAATGGTTTGAACATGGACTTGACTCGAATTCCATGAGGAATGATTTGAAGATGTTTGATCTGGTGGAGAATGTCAAATCCTAACAAAATATCTTTATTAGGAAGAGTTGAACCAATGACTTTGGTCCAAATGACACAATTAGGGAAAATCTGGATACCAATTGGTTTTTTGGTAACCAAAGAAGTGGTGAATAGGTTGCCATTAACAGCTTTGAAATGCTCTTCAGATTGAGTCCAGTAATCTGGTGGAAGAATATGAGGGTTTAACATGCTTCGTTGAGCTCCAGTATCAATAAGACCAATTGCTGGAATGGGCCTTTGGAATTTTGAAGGTAAGATTTGGACCTTGATAGAAGGTATAGGAACTGTAGTATCAAGGGACAAGAGCTGTTGATGGAAAATGACTGGGGACTGGTCACTGTCGGAATCATCAGAAGACTGTTGGAGTGCGAACACTGTTTCATCATTGGGTTCATCTTGTTCAGAGAAGTAGAATTCCAGTTCATCCTGTTGAGGAGAATAATCTGTAGTAGCCTGAAGATGTTCGACAAGACGAATGGACTTGGCTCTTTTGTTTGGACAATCTTTGGCAAAATGACCTTTTTTCCTGCAGATAAAACATCTGCTGGATTTTCTTCGTTTGGAGTCTTTGGAAGAAGAAGACCGCTTTCGGAAGAATCTGTAAGGTCGTCTGGACCTGCGGGGTCTGGATGAAAATTCTGGAGATTTAAACTTTCGAAAATGCCTTTTCTTTTTGGGACTGCAATCACAATCCTTCTTCTGTTTGCATTTGATTTGCAGATAAGGCTTTTTGCAGGCACTTCTGAATGGTTCTTTGTCTTTCAACAAGTCTTTGAAGAATTGTTTCTGTTCACAAAGCTTATCAAGACAAGTTTTGGCGAGTTGGAAAATTTTGCCAAGAGAGATATTGTCAATGACAAGATTGGAGGCGGTGAGCTGCCGCTGGATGTCTGGTTGGAGTTCTTCTGGAAGGGAGGCCAGAAAGACATGCTTTAGGGTAGGCTCGTTAAATCCATTAAGCTTATAGAATAACAGTGACATGCGCTTGTAATGGAAATCAAGATCCTTAGCATCAAGGGAGCAGCATTTCATGCTGAGATAGTCTCGGCGGGCAGCTTCAAAGGCTGCAGCTGGGTCTCCTAAAAACTGATCATGAAGAATGGCAAGAGCACTAGAGACTTCTGGTAATTGAACAAACTGCAATTGTCGATATTGACCAAGAGAGTCAAACCAATCTCTTAGAGCACCCGTAAAACGAGTAGCAAATTCTCTAAGGACTGATTCAGTAGTGGCTCCTGATCTGAGAATTTGGAGATCAATCCAGGCAGACATTTCATTAAGACGATCACGCCATTTATAAGATGGGATATCATCAAAGGTAAACCAGGGACCATTTGATGATTTTTGACTAGATGAAGTAGTTTGGGCCGGAGGAGGCTGGTTGGTGGCAGAAGATTCAGGCATCTATTCTTCAACATCAGAAGGAATATCCACATATGGTTCTGTCCGAGAGGTTTGTGGGTCTGGTTGAGCCATTAGAATTCTGGTGATATCAGCATAAGATTTTTCAGAGTCACTGGTGGATGCCGAAGATTCTGTGTCAGTCTCAGTATGGCTATCTGAAACGGCTAGATTTGAATCAGAAGTTTGGTCATCAGTGGAAGATGGGTGGTTAATGGTATGGGCACTGAATTGGTGCATAGGTTCTTTATCCTTGGATTTAGTAGAAGGTTGGGATTTGGATGGTTCAGGAGGTGATGGTGATGCTGGTGTATAGCCTGGTGATTGTTGGTCAGGGATAATAGTGTAGGAAGGATTGATTGTGACAGGTCGTGGTTGAGGTTTAGGCTTTGGTTTAGGTTTAGGCGGTGGAGGTAATGGGTTATCTCGGAAAAGGGTATGAGTCATACCAAACAGCTTAGAAGGCTCATACTGTCGGATGGGAGAAATCATCGAAGCAAATGGATGGTAAGTTGGACCAATCGAAGGGATAGGAGGTGAGAAGGTAAAAAGGGAAGGTTTTTGTTTGTCAGATTCAATTTGAGCAAGCTCAGCTTTTAATCGTCGGATTTCCCTTTCTTTTTGATCAAATTCTGGGCCATGGTAACGTTGGGCTAGCATAGTTCGCAACTCAGAGTCAAGTTGAGCAATTCTAGACTGGAGGTTCTGGTGGATCTGCTGTAGTTGTGCAGAAATGGAGTCAACCTTCGTTTCAAGGTGTTCAGTTCGTAAACTGATCTTTTCAACTTTGGAATTAATGTTCAACAAAGTATCATTCTGGGCTCTGGCATTCTGAGTTTGCCAGTTGAGGACGGATTCAAAAGGTTTGGGCGGTTCAAGATGACCTGATGAAGTGATGGGTGATGGAACAAAAGGCTTAGACACAACATTTCGTTGTGAATCAGTGTGGGTGTCTAAAGGAGGAAAAGAAGAAGAATAGTCTGAGGAAGTAGATGAAAACATCATACAACTCAGAGGGGGAGATGGATCTGGAACGGGTGAGGAGATTGTAGAGGTGCAATTCTTTGCAAGCCATTGGAGTTCCTTTTTATAGAGAGGTAAAGGAGCTGATGGAGGAGGAGGATCTTGTGGTGGTTTAGGAGTACTGTGGTGACACGAGGCATGAGATTTTTTCTTAGGTTTCTTTTTCCTTTTGGTTACATAATCATCATCTTCTTCCCAATCATCCCAGCAGGGACAATCTGGGTCACAGTGGCCGGAACCCGGGACATCCCAAAGGAAATGTCCATTTTGCTTGGCTGGATAAACAGGGAAACCATCAGAATTGAACCCTGTAATAGGCAAATCTTCTTGAGCTGTCTGAACAGCTGTGATCGTGGAGGAATAAGTAAAAGAGAGCCGAGGAGGCTCTTGAGGAGCACTGGGAGGTTGTTTAAAGGTCATTCTGACCGTGCCATCTGGTCGCCTTTCAAACATACTTTCAGATGTCTGAACTGGGGCTGTATTGTTATGGAACTGCTCATAGTTTGAGATCCATTCAAGATGCATAAGCTTAAGGAGTTCGTGGCGAGGAATTTGCCTGGGGATCTGAATGATAGTTGGAATTTGGTCAGATTCTGCTAACACCATGAGAGTGTCAGAGTGGTGTTCTGGAGTGGGTAGGTCTAAGGCATGATTCTGAAGCCGATAGACCAATTGATGGTGTAAGGTGGCGATTTTAGCAGTGGAGATTTGTTCAGCACCTTGGATCTGGACTTGAACTTTCAGGGTTGTAGGTAGATTAGGATCTTGAAGAGAAAGATTGAAGTTGGGATAAAAGGTGAGTAAGACACTGCCAGCATGTAGGGTGGTGAGGACAGTACCGATAACGGCATCTTGGAACTGTTTAAAACCGAGTATCCAAGAGAGCAACACGAGCGGTAACAAGTAAACCTTTGCGCCCATGTAGGGTAAGGATGAGCCGGATGCCGCCTAGATGAAGATGAGTGTATCCTTCACGTTTCCAATTTGAAATGAGCTCTGAAGGAATTCCAGTGTAACATATTGCTCAGCAGAGGTGGCTTTAAGAGCACACTGATCCAGACGAGAAGACTGGATATATTCTTTAGGGTGAGGCCGTTTGGTAGAGATAAGGGTACGGATGCTGCGGGTAAAGGAGTTGGGTCGTTTGTACAGGTGATAAGGACTTATAAGAGGATAGGTGGATTCACTGATTTGAGCGGATTCGGGAATATAGGAGTATTCAACAAGGTTTTCTATCTTTGTAGCAGTATGGGAAGTGCAAGATTTAGGCAAAGAAAGCGTAGAAGAAAGAGTAACAGGAGTGGATGAGGTAGAAGCCATAAGGGATGAGTTCTCTCTGCGCCTGAAGACTAAAGATCAAAACTGGAATAAAGACTTAAATTATACCACTTTGAGTAAATAGAAAAGGGTATGGCTCTGATACCTACCCTAAAGCATGTCTTTCTGGCCTCCCTTCCAGAAGAACTCCAACCAGACATCCAGCGGCAGCTCACCGCCTCCAATCTTGTCATTGACAATATCTCTGTTGGCAAAATTTTCCAACTCGCCAAAACTTGTCTTGATAAGCTTTGTGAACAGAAACAATTCTTCAAAGACTTGTTGAAAGACAAAGAACCATTCAGAAGTGCCTGCAAAAAGCCTTATCTGCAAATCAAATGCAAACAGAAGAAGGATTGTGATTGCAGTCCCAAAAAGAAAAGGCGTTTTCGAAAGTTTAAATCTCCAGAATTTTCATCCAGACCCCGCAGGTCCAGACGACCTTACAGATTCTTCCGAAAGCGGTCTTCTTCTTCCAAAGACTCCAAACGAAGAAAAATCCAGCAGATGTTTTATCTGCAGGAAAAAAGGTCATTTTGCCAAAGATTGTCCAAACAAAAGAGCCAAGTCCATTCGTCTTGTCGAACATCTTCAGGCTACTACAGATTATTCTCCTCAACAGGATGAACTGGAATTCTACTTCTCTGAACAAGATGAACCCAATGATGAAACAGTGTTCGCACTCCAACAGTCTTCTGATGATTCCGACAGTGACCAGTCCCCAGTCATTTTCCATCAACAGCTCTTGTCCCTTGATACTACAGTTCCTATACCTTCTATCAAGGTCCAAATCTTACCTTCAAAATTCCAAAGGCCCATTCCAGCAATTGGTCTTATTGATACTGGAGCTCAACGAAGCATGTTAAACCCTCATATTCTTCCACCAGATTACTGGACTCAATCTGAAAAGCATTTCAAAGCTGTTAATGGCAACCTATTCACCACTTCTTTGGTTACCAAAAAACCAATTGGTATCCAGATTTTCCCTAATTGTGTCATTTGGACCAAAGTCATTGGTTCAACTCTTCCTAATAAAGATATTTTGTTAGGATTTGACATTCTCCACCAGATCAAACATTTTCAAATCATTCCTCATGGAATTCGAGTCAAGTCCATGTTCAAACCATTCACCGATATCTTGAAACTCTACAATCTGTCTGAAACCCCTCCATCATATCAGGATGTTTCTACCAAGCTTTTAAGTTTCTGTCCGGAGTCTCATTCTGAGTTCACCCATCCAAACCCTTTGTGGAAAAATCAGTCTTTCTTTGTTAAGCTACCCTTTAAACTTAATGAAGACATTAATCCCACCAAAGCCACTCATCCAGGAATGAGTCCATCTGACTTACTCCTAGCCCAACAGGAATGTTCTCAATTGTTAGCCCAAGGATTAATTGAGCCCACAACCTCTCAATGGGCTTGCCAAGCCTTTTATGTTGAAAAGCATTCTGAAATTGTTCGAGGAAAGAAACGCTTAGTCATTGACTACCAGCCCTTAAACATGTTTTTGCAAGATGACAAATTTCCCCTACCTCACAGACAAAGCATGTTTACTTTTCTCAAAAATGCCCAGATCTTTTCAAAATTTGATTTAAAATCAGGTTTTTGGCAATTAGGCATTGAACCCTCTGAGCGCTATAAGACAGCCTTTTGCATTCCTAATGCCCATTTCCAATGGACGGTCCTACCCTTTGGTCTCAAAACTGCCCCATCCATTTTTCAAAAATCCATGATCAAAATCTTTCAGCCTCTCCTATCTAATGCATTGATTTACATTGATGACATTTTACTTTTTTCAGGATCACATGATGACCATCACCGACTACTCAACCAGTTTTATGATATTGTCCAAAGTCATGGAATTATGCTATCTGCCAAGAAAAGCACCATTGCCACAGATACCATCAAATTTCTTGGTATGATCATTAAAGATGGCCATTACCAGCCAGGAAAGCACATTGCCCAAGAGTTGCTTCACTTTCCAGATCAGCAACTTTCCAAAAAGCAGGTCCAGCAATTTCTTGGAATTATCAATTACATCAGAGACTTTTTCCCACATGTGGACCACTACACTCGCCCCCTCTCGGCTTTATTGAAGAAAAAGCCTCCTGAGTGGAATGATGACCACACACATGCTGTCGCTACTCTCAAGAAGATTGCGCAAAATCCGCCTCCTTTAAAGTTGATTGCTGATGGAAAGCGCATACTACAGACAGACGCAAGTGATGAATCATGGGGTGCCATTCTCCTAGAAGAACTCAATGGAAAAGAACACTTTATCGCCTACGCTAGTGGACATTTTTCTGACACACAGCAGCACTACCATAGCGTGTTCAAAGAGATCTACAACCTTGATCATATGCCATTACCTGAAGCTCAAATGTGGACATCCGTGTTCATCATTCACCGACCTTATTTCCAACACCCAGATACACAGTTCTTTTGGACACAGGATCAGGTATGCGAATGGTTCACTGCACCACACCCTTCCATCATTGAAAGTGAGATTCAGTCTACCTTACATAACTACCTCCATCAGTTAAACCACCAAACTCCGCCACATAAGGATATCGTTCACACCTCCTTAGGCCCACAACATGACCTCATCATGATCCCTACTCCATCAGCCAGATCCAAGCCACCATCCACATGAATCCTTATCAAAGAATAAAGGCCAGACTACACTGACTTTCTTTTCCAAGATTCTCAGGACCCTTGGGAAGAATTCCTTCCTCTCAGCCAACACCTTCATCAGTTCCCCCAACCAACAACGGATGAACCTGGACCCTCTGAACCAGGACCATCAACCCGACCTTCCAAAAAATCACCTCGACCTTCTAAAGTTGACAAAGCCACCCAGACTTCCCCCAGGTATACTTCACAGTGTACTCCACGAGCCGATCATTGCCCTAATCCACCATGCCGTGGTCCCTCCTGTCAACATCCTAAACGCCCGAAGCTTCCAAACAACTTTTTCCGCAAACCGCACCACTCCGGTGATACAGATCCCGATGCAACGGAAAGCTCCTCCGAAGATGACTACATGAACCTCCACTCTCCTTAAAAGTTATTTGTCTTGTTGTAATTTGTCTTGTTGTCATCATTATGTCTCGTTTGTAATCATGGTTGCTTTTGCTTTTGCTTTTACTTTTGCTTTTACTTTAAGCTTTTGTCAAAGTCATGCTTTATTAAAGCATCTTTGTCCCTTTGTATAATTAAAGGTGTGTAATTCTGTAACTTTACTTGAAAGATAGGGGTCCTGTCCTATCTCTCTGAGATTCCTTCTTTATATAAGGAACTCTCCTCTGCTTGTAACATATAGAGGTTTGCCAGAAATAAACTCGTGTGTTTTCTCTTACTATGAACTTCTAATCTTCTCTCTCTCTCTCTGCAAATGAAGTCCTAAAGAAAAGAAAAAGGAATAAGGGTTTTAAATTTGTTCATTTTGAAACTTAAGCAAGTATGCTCTGCACCTGCCTTTAGCAAGGATCCTGTGCATTAGAAAGCTTTTGAAGTTTTCTTATCTGCTTTGGTACCCTGTTTTGGGTTGTATAACCCGAGAAGAAAATGAAAGTTTTCCTGATTCCTTATTTTGAGTATATCGGCTGGAATACCTAAGGGTTGCGGGCTACTGGTCCAAAGGAAGTTTAAATAGCTTGGCGGAAACATATCCATTGCCAAGGACTTCGTCCCTTATACAACGCCACGTACTCAAAATACACCAAATTGGTATCAGAGTCATACCCTCTCCATTTTCTCAAAGTGGTATAATTTAAGTCTTTATTCCTGTTTTGATCTTTAGTCTTCAGGCGCAGAGAGAACTCATCCCTATGGCTTCTACCTCATCAACTCCTGTTACTCTTTCTTCTACGCTTTCTTTGCCTAAATCTTGCACTTCCCATACTGCTAATAAGATAGAAAACCTTGTTGAATACTCTTATATTCCCGAATCCGCTCAAATCAGTGAATCCACCTACCCTCTTATTAGCCCTTACCATTTGTACAAACGACCCAACTCCTTTACCCGCAGCATCCGTACCCTTATCTCTACTAAACGGCCACACCCTAAAGAATATATCCAGTCTTCTCGTCTGGATCAGTGTGATCTTAAAGCCACCTCTGCTGAGCAATATGTTACACTAGAAATTCCTTCAGAGCTCATTTCAAATTGGAAACGTGAAGGATACACTCATCTTCATCTAGGCGGCATCAGGCTTATCCTTACCCTACATGGGCGCAAAGGTTTACCTGTTACCCCTCGTGTTGCTCTCTTGGATACTCGGTTTAAACAGTTCCAAGATGCCATTATCGGTACTGTCCTCACCACCCTACATGCTGGCAGTGTCTTACTCACTTTTTATCCCAACTTCAATCTTTCTCTTCAAGATCCTAATCTACCTACAACCCTGAAAGTTCAAGTCCAGATCCAAGGTGCTGAACAAATCTCCACTGCTAAAATCGCCACCTTACACCATCAATTGGTCTATCGGCTTCAGAATCATGCCTTAGACCTACCCACTCCAGAACACCACTCTGACACTCTCATGGTGTTAGCATGAATCTGACCAAATTCCAACTATCATTCAGATCCCCAGGCAAATTCCTCGCCACGAACTCCTTAAGCTTATGCCTCTTGAATGGATCTCAAACTATGAGCAGTTCCATAACAATACAGCCCCAGTTCAGACATCTGAAAGTATGTTTGAAAGGACGACCAGATGGCACGGTCAGAATGACCTTTAAACCACCTCCCAGTGCTCCTCAAGAGCCTCCTCGGCTCTCTTTTACTTATTCCTCCATGATCACAGCTGTTCAGACAGCTCAAGAAGATTTGCCTATTACAGGGTTCAATTCTGATGGTTTCCCTGTTTATCCAGCCAAGCAAAATGGACATTTCCTTTGGGATGTCCCTGGTTCCGGCCATTGTGACCCAGATTGTCCCTGCTGGGATGATTGGGAAGAGGATGACGATTATGTAACCAAAAAGAAAAAGAAACCTAAGAAAAAATCTCATGCCTCGTGTCACCACAGTACTCCTAAACCGCCACAAGATCCTCCTCCTCCATCAGCTCCTTTACCTCTCTATAAAAAGGAACTCCAATGGCTTGCAAAGCGTTGCACCTCTACAATCTCCTCACCCGTTCCAGATCCATCTCCACCTCTGAGTTGTATGATGTTTTCATCTACTTCCTCAGACTATTCTTCTTCTTTTCCTCCTTTAGACACCCACACTGATTCACAACGAAATGTTGTGTCTAAACCTTTTGTTCCATCACCCATCACTTCATCAGGTCATCTTGAACCACCCAAACCTTTTGAATCAGTCCTCAACTGGCAAACTCAAAATGCCAGAGCCCAGAATGATACTTTGTTGAACATTAATTCCAAAGTTGAAAAGATCAGTTTACGAACTGAACACCTTGAAACGAAGGTTGACTCCATCTCTGCACAACTACAGCAGATCCACCAGAACCTCCAGTCTAGAATTGCTCAACTTGATTCTGAGTTGCGAACTATGCTGGCCCAACGTTACCATGGCCCAGAATTTGATCAAAAAGAAAGGGAAATCAGACGATTAAAAGCTGAGCTTGCTCAAATTGAATCTGACAAACAAAAACCTTCCCTTTTTACCTCCTCACCTCCTATCCCTTCGATTGGTCCAACTTACCATCCATTTGCTTCGATGCTTTCTCCTATCCGACAGTATGAGCCTTCTAAGCTGTTTGGTATGACTCATACCCTTTTTCGAGACAACCCATTACCACCACCACCTAAACCCAAACCAAAGCCTAAACCTCAACCACGACCCGTCACAATCAATCCTTCCTCCACTATTATCCCTGACCAACAATCACCAGGCTATACACCAGCATCACTATCACCTCCTGACCATCCAAATCCCAACCTTCTACTAAATCCAAGGATAAAGAACCTATGCACCAATTCAGTGCCCATACCATTGACCACCCATCTTCCACTGATGACCAAACTTCTGATTCAAATCTAGCCGTTTCAGATAGCCATACTGAGACTGAAACAGAATCTTCGGCATCCACCAGTGACTCTGAAAAATCTTATGCTGATATCACCAGAATTCTAATGGCTCAACCAGACCCACAAACCTCTCGGACAGAACCATATGTGGATATTCCTTCTGATGTTGAAGAAGAGATGCCTGAATCTTCTGCTACCAACCAGCCTCCTCCGGCCCCAACTACTTCATCTAGTCAAAAATCATCAAATGGTCCCTGGTTTACCTTTGATGATATCCCATCCTATAAATGGCGTGATCGTCTTAATGAAATGTCTGCCTGGATTGATCTCCAAATGCTCAGATCAGGAGCCACTACTGAATCAGTCCTTCGAGAATTTGCTACTCGTTTTACGGGTGCTCTAAGAGATTGGTTTGACTCTCTTGGTCAATATCGACAATTGCAGTTTGTTCAATTACCAGAAGTCTCTAGTGCTCTTGCCATTCTTCATGATCAGTTTTTAGGAGACCCAGCTGCAGCCTTTGAAGCTGCCCGCCGAGACTATCTCAGCATGAAATGCTGCTCCCTTGATGCTAAGGATCTTGATTTCCATTACAAGCGCATGTCACTGTTATTCTATAAGCTTAATGGATTTAACGAGCCTACCCTAAAGCATGTCTTCCTGGCTTCCCTTCCAGAAGAACTCCAACCAGACATCCAGCGGCAGCTCACCGCCTCCAATCTTGTCATTGACAATATCTCTCTTGGCAAAATTTTCCAACTCGCCAAAACTTGTCTTGATAAGCTTTGTGAACAGAAACAATTCTTCAAGGACTTGTTGAAAGACAAAGAACCATTCAGAAGTGCCTGCAAAAAGCCTTATCTGCAAATCAAATGCAAACAGAAGAAGGATTGTGATTGCAGTCCCAAAAAGAAAAGGCATTTTCGAAAGTTCAAATCTCCAGAATTTTCATCCAGACCCCGCAGGTCCAGAAAACCTTACAGATTCTTCAGAAAGCGGTCTTCTTCTTCCAAAGACTCCAAACGAAGAAAATCCAGCAGATGTTTTATCTGCAGGAAAAAAGGTCATTTTGCCAAAGACTGCCCCAACAAAAGAGCCAAGTCCATTCGTCTTGTAGAACATCTTCAGGCTACTACGGATTACTCTCCTCAACAGGATGAACTGGAATTCTACTTCTCTGAACAAGATGAACCCAATGATGAAACAGTGTTCGCACTCCAACAGTCTTCTGATGATTCCGACAGTGATCAGTCCCAAGTCATTTTCCATCAACAGCTCTTGTCCCTTGATACTACAGTTCCTATACCTTCCATCAAACTCCAAATCCTGCCTTCAAAATTCCACAGGCCCATTCCAGCAATTGGTCTTATCGATACTGGTGCACAGCGCAGTCTGATAAACCCTCATATTCTCCCACCAGACTCCTGGACCCAATCTGAAGAACATTTCAAAGCTGTTAATGGCAAACTGTTCACCACCTCTTTGATTACCAAACAACCCATTGGTATCCAGATTTTCCCTAATTGTGTCATTTGGACCAAAGTCATTGGTTCAACTCTTCCTAATAAAGATATTTTGTTAGGATTTGACATCCTTCACCAGATCAAACACCTTCAAATCATTCCTCATGGAATTCGAGTCAAGTCCATGTTCAAACCATTCACAGATATCTTGAAACTCTACAATCTGTCTGAAACCCCTCCATCATATCAGGATGTTTCTACCAAGCTTTTAAGTTTCTGTCCGGAGTCTCATTCTGAGTTCACCCATCCAAACCCTTTGTGGAAAAATCAGTCTTTCTTTGTTAAGTTACCCTTCAAACTTAATGAAGACATTAATCCCACCAAGCCACTCATCCAGGAATGAGTCCATCTGACTTACTCCTAGCCCAACAGGAATGTTCTCAATTGTTAGCCCAAGGGTTAATTGAGCCCACAACCTCTCAATGGGCTTGCCAAGCCTTTTATGTTGAAAAGCATTCTGAAATTGTTCGAGGAAAGAAACGCTTAGTCATTGACTACCAGCCCTTAAACATGTTTTTGCAAGATGACAAATTTCCCTTACCTCGCAGACAAAGCATGTTTACTTTTCTCAAAAATGCCCAGATCTTTTCAAAATTTGATTTAAAATCAGGTTTTTGGCAATTAGGCATTGAACCCTCTGAGCGATATAAGACAGCCTTTTGCATTCCCAATGCCCATTTCCAATGGACGGTCCTACCCTTTGGTCTCAAAACTGCCCCATCCATTTTCCAAAAATCCATGATCAAAATCTTTCAGCCTCTCCTGTCTAATGCATTAATTTACATCGATGATATATTACTTTTTTCAGGATCACATGATGACCATCACCGACTGCTCCACCAGTTCTATGATATTGTCCAAAGTCATGGAATCATGCTATCTGCCAAGAAAAGCACCATTGCCACAGATACCATCGAATTTCTTGGTATGATCATTAAAGATGGCCATTACCAGCCAGGAAAGCACATTGCCCAAGAGTTGCTTCACTTTCCAGATCAGCAACTTTCCAAAAAGAAGTCCAGCAATTTCTTGGAATTATCAATTACATCAGAGACTTTATCCCACATGTGGACCACTACACTCGTCACCCTCTCGGCTTTATTGAAGAAAAAGCCTCCTGAGTGGAATGATGACCACACAAATGCTGTCACTACTCTCAAAAAGATTGCGCAAAATCCGCCTCCTTTAAAGTTGATTGCAGATGGAAAGCGCATACTACAGACAGACGCAAGTGATGAATCATGGGGTGCCATTCTCCTTGAAGAACTCAATGGAAAAGAACACTTTATCGCCTACGCTAGTGGACATTTTTCTGACACACAGCAGCACTACCATAGCGTGTTCAAAGAGATCTTAGCGGTAAAGTATGGCATCAAAAAGTTCGAGTACCATCTTATTGGCCACCACTTCCTCATCCGAATGGACAGCTCAGCCTTCCCCAACATTCTCAATTTCAAAGGCAAAACTGTTCCAGAAAAGATGTTACTTCGGTTAAAAGATTGGTTTTCCAAATATGATTTTCAGTCAAGCATATAAAGGGATCTCAGAACCTTATCCCTGATTTGCTATCCAGACTCTCAAAACCAGAGACACCTCCCACTCTGTTTCCACCACTTACCATTTTCCTATCATTGCCATGGCTATATCCTTACCTCCTGAAGCTCTTACCAAAAAACCCTTTCCCTTGAATAAAACATTCTCCTCTGTTTTCGCCATCCAAGAGTTTGCACGAAAAGCTGTTTTCCGTTTCTTCATGAAAGCTTACCTTATGGCTGACTCATTTCCATTTTCTACTTTCCATCCTGAAAATCTGTTTCTTACAGGTTTAAACCCTTGACCCATCCAGAGAAATCACTGAAGATGAGTTATGGTACCTCTGGTGCCTAACTACTCTCTATGCAACCAAGCTCGTTCTTCCCATAGCCCCCACTTTGTCTCATCTTCTTAATCCTGACAAAGCTACCTCTCTCATCTGGACATTACTTGAATGGTTTTCACCAATTCCATGGTGGCGACACAAGCTCCAACACTTGTCAGAGATCTACAACCTTGATCGTATGCCATTACCTGAAGCTCAAATGTGGACATCCGTGTTCATCATTCATCGACCTTATTTCCAACACCCAGATACACAGTTCTTTTGGACACAGGATCAGGTATACGAATGGTTCACTGCACCACACCCTTCCATCATTGAAAGTGAGATTCAGTCTACCTTACATAACTACCCTCCATCAGTTAAACCACCAAACTCCGCCACATAAGGATATCGTTCACACCTCCTTAGGCCCACAACATGACCTCATCATGATCCCTACTCCATCAGCCAGATCCAAGCCACCATCCACAGGAATCCTTATCAAAGAAGAAAGGCCAGACTACACTGACTTTCTTTTCCAAGATTCTCAGGACCCTTGGGAAGAATTCCTTCCTCTCAGCCAACACCTTCATCAGTTCCCCCCACCAACAACAGATGAACCTGGACCCTCTGAACCAGGACCATCAACCCGACCTTCCAAAAAATCACCTCGACCTTCTAAAGTTGACAAAGCCACCCAGACTTCCCCAGGTATACTTCACAGTGTACTCTACGAGCCGATCATTGCCCTAATCCACCATGCCGTGGTCCCTCCTGTCAACATCCTAAATGCCCGAAGCTTCCAAACAACTTTTTCCGTAAACCGCACCACTCGGTGATACAGATCCCGATGCAACGGAAAGCTCCTCCGAAGATGACTACATGAACCTCCACTCTCCTTAAAAGTTATTTGTCTTGTTGTAATTTGTCTTGTTGTCATCATTATGTCTCGTTTGTAATCATGGTTGCTTTTGCTTTTGCTTTACTTTTGCTTTTACTTTAAGCTTTGTCAAAGTCATGCTTTATTAAAGCATCTTTGTCCCTTTGTATAATTAAAGGTGTGTAATTCTGTAACTTTACTTGAAAGATAGGGGTCCTGTCCTATCTCTCTAAGATTCCTTCTCTATATAAGGAACTCTCCTCTGCTTGTAACATATAGAGGTTTGCCAGAAATAAACTCGTGTGTTTTCTCTTACTATGAACTTCTAATCTTCTCTCTCTCTCTCTGCAAATGAAGTCCTAAAGAAAAGAAAAGGAATAAGGGTTTTAAATTTGTTCATTTTGAACTTAAGCAAGTATGCTCTGCACCTGCCTTTAGCAAGGATCCTGTGCATCAGAAAGCTTTTGAAGTTTTCTTATCTGGTTTGGTACCCTGTTTTGACTAGCAAAAGTCTGTTTTGGGTTGTATAACCCGAGAAGAAAATGAAAGTTTTCCTGATTCCTTATTTTGAGTATATCGGCAGGAATACCTAAGGGTTGCGGGCTACTCGTCCAAAGGAAGTTTAAATAGCTTGGCGGAAACATATCCATTGCCAAGGACTTCGTCCCTTATACAACGCCACGTACTCAAAATACACCAAATTGGTATCAGAGCCATACCCTTTTCTATTTACTCAAAGTGGTATAATTTAAGTCTTTATTCCAGTTTTGATCTTTAGTCTTCAGGCGCAGAGAGAACTCATCCCTTATGGCTTCTACCTCATCCACTCCTGTTACTCTTTCTTCTACGCTTTCTTTGCCTAAATCTTGCACTTCCCATACTGCTACTAAGATGGAAAACCTTGTTGAATACTCCTATATTCCCGAATCCGCTCAAATCAGTGAATCCACCTATCCTCTTATAAGTCCTTATCACCTGTACAAACGACCCAACTCCTTTACCCGCAGCATCTGTACCCTTATCTCTACCAAACGGCCTCACCCTAAAGAATATATCCAGTCTTCTCGTCTGGATCAGTGTGCTCTTAAGCCACCTCTGCTGAGCAATATGTTACACTGAAATTCCTTCAGAGCTCATTTCAAATTGGAAACGTGAAGGATACACTCATCTTCATCTAGGCGGCATCCGGCTCATCCTTACCCTACATGGGCGCAAAGGTTTACCTGTTACCGCTCGTGTTGCTCTCTTAGATACTCGGTTTAAACAGTTCCAAGATGCCGTTATCGGTACTGTCCTCACCACCCTACATGCTGGCAGTGTCTTACTCACCTTTTATCCCAACTTCAATCTTTCTCTTCAAGATCCTAATCTACCTACAACCCTGAAAGTTCAAGTCCAGATCCAAGGTGCTGAACAAATCTCCACTGCTAAAATCGCCACCTTACTAGCCATGGCAATGATAGGAAAATGGTAAGTGGTGGAAAACAGAGTGGGGGGTGTCTCTGGTTTTGAGAGTCTAGATAGCAAATCAGGGATAAGGTTCTGAGATCCCTTTATATGCTTGACTGAAAAATCATATTTGGAAAACCAATCCTTTAACCGAAGTAACCTAGTAACATCTTTTCTGGAACAGTTTGCCTTTGAAATTGAGAATATTGGGGAAGGCTGAGCTGTCCATTCGGATGAGGAAGTGGTGGCCAATAAGATGGTACTCAAAATACACCCTACATGCTGGCAGTGTCTTACTCACCTTTTATCCCAACTTCAATCTTTCTCTTCAAGATCCTAATCTACCTACAACCCTGAAAGTTCAAGTCCAGATCCAAGGTGCTGAACAAATCTCCACTGCTAAAATCGCCACCTTACACCATCAATTGGTCTATCGGCTTCAGAATCATGCCTTAGACCTACCCACTCCAGAACACCACTCTGACACTCTCATGGTGTTAGCAGAATCTGACCAAATTCCAACTATCATTCAGATCCCCAGGCAAATTCCTCGCCACGAACTCCTTAAGCTTATGCCTCTTGAATGGATATCAAACTATGAGCAGTTCCATAACAATACAGCCCCAGTTCAGACATCTGAAAGTATGTTTGAAAGGCGACCAGATGGCACGGTCAGAATGACCTTTAAACCACCTCCCAGTGCTCCTCAAGAGCCTCCTCGGCTCTCTTTTACTTATTCCTCCATGATCACAGCTGTTCAGACAGGTCAAGAAGATTTGCCTATTCAGGGTTCAATTCTGATGGTTTCCCTGTTTATCCAGCCAAGCCTTTAAAATCCATGTTTTTCATAGTAAGAGAAAACACACGAGTTTATTTTGGTCCAAACCTTTTATTCCATCACCCATAACCTCAGCTGGTCATCTTGAACCACCCAAACCTTTTGAATCAGTCCTCAACTGGCAAACTCAAAATGCCAGAGCCCAGAATGATACTTTGTTGAACATAAATTCCAAAGTTGAAAAAATCAGTTTACGAACTGAACACCTTGAAACGAAGGTTGACTCCATCTCTGCACAACTGCAGCAGATCCACCAGAACCTCACCAGTCCAGAATTGTTCAACTTGATTCTGAGTTGCGAACTATGCTTGCCCAACGTTACCATGGCCCAGAATTTGATCAAAAGAAAGGGAGATCAGACGTTTAAAAGCTGAGCTTGCTCAAATTGAATCTGACAAACAAAAACCTTCCCTTTTTACCTCCTCACCTCCTATCCCTTCGATTGGTCCAACTTACCATCCATTTGCTTCGATGCTTTCTCCTATCCGACAGTATGAGCCTTCTAAGCTGTTTGGTATGACTCATACCCTTTTTCGAGACAACCCATTACCACCACCACCTAAACCTAAACCAAAGCCTAAACCTCAACCACGACCCGTCACAATCAATCCTTCCTCCACTATTATCCCTGACCAACAATCACCAGGCTATACACCAGCATCACCATCACCACCTGAACCATCCAAATCCCAACCTCTACTACATCCAAGATAAAGAACCTATGCACCAATTCAGTGCCCATACCATTGACCACCCATCTTCCACTGATGACCAAACTTCTGATTCAAATCTAGCCGTTTCAGATAGCCATACTGAGACTGAAACAGAATCTTCAGCATCCACCAGTGACTCTGAAAAATCTTATGCTGATATCACCAGAATCC